>JANHGB010052909.1:51227-63663 GCA_026283785.1 Coracopsis vasa
AAAGAATTTTTATAAAATACATCTAGCAAAAAATGTTTTTTATTAGAACCATAGTCTATAATTTTATTTTATTTTATACCTCCGGAGCAGAAATACTTTTTCTCCTCTCTCTTTCTCCTCAACAGTCTAAGCCAGCAGGAGCTGCTGGGTCTCTAGTCTCCTCTCTGTCCCTCAGCACAAACTTCTGCTGCCTTTGCTGCCAGCTCTGGCACTTCCCTGCCCCTGCAGTGAGCCAATGCAGGAAACTAGCTACAGTGAGATCAGAAGAAATCAGTGTTGGCATAATAAGCTAAGACAGCTCTCCATGGGGTCAGACAAGAAAGAATGCATGGTGAGACCTGGCTGAGATCATCTGAATGGCTCCTCTCTTCTGCCTGTCCATGCAGTGTGAATGATATTTGCAGTCTGGAGAGGAAAAGGTACTGCAGTGGGTGTCTATGCTATGCTCATGGCTTTATGGGAGTTTAACAAGCCATTGGTCTGGGAACGGATAGCTGTTCTCCATGGGGAATTTGAGTTCACTTCCTGACAATGGCTTAAAAGCCACAGTGTGTGGGAAGACTGCAAGAGTGTTCTCACCATCATGAAATCTTTGGGTACTGAAGGCTTGTAACAAGCATGTTGGTTTGAGATTTTATGCAAAAAATTCAGTGGTGTAATGCTGTTACGAGAGAGTTATCAGTGTACTGACTTCTTGTGCCTTTTCTCCGTAGGAGCAGCAGCGAATTTCAGCTTCTTTGGCTGGATTAAGTCGGTTTTGATCACCTTGTGCAGGTTGGTACCAGTCACTTGGCAGTGAGAAAGGCGGTGATTATTGTTCCTGTGGCCCACTAATGTGCACGGAGAGGGGTAGAAGAATTGACTTGCCTATTACCTTAACCAGTCTGTCTGGCCCTTCTTGCATACTCAAAGTTACTCTCACTTAATGGTAAAAATTACTCCTTGCTTCCATTAGCCTTGCATGTAGCTGACCACGTAAGTGGGCGAGAAAGAGTCTCCTCTGTCTTGTGTGTGAACATGTCAGCTGATGTCAGATATCTTGGTGCCTGAAGCTTTATCTTACCCCAGAAGGTCTGTGCTCAACCTCTATGGCTCAGATTGAACTGGAAAATCTGGTACGAAATGAGAAATGGGAAATTCCATCTCCTCCACCACCATTTATTGAAAGTAAATTACTGTGGTAGTGGTGAAACATGCATGCATGGGAGCTGTACTCAAGTTTCAGAGAGGAAATTAGGGAGGAAGCTGCAATAGCCACGGGGCAAAACCAGTAAACAAAGTCTTCAGTGAAGGAACCATTCAGTATTGAGTTTGCATGGGACTGCAGTAGCATTGTCTTGAGGTTTTACTTCCCAGAACCTTAAGAGTTTTGGTTGGTTGGATATTAACTAGATTTGCTAATCTGTTTTGATGCTATTAATTATTAATTCCATTATGCTTGTGTTTCCCATAGCAGGGCATGACCATCTCTGCCTCTGCAATGCAATGGGGTTTGAGGTTCTCAGTGTACTGCGTTGGGTTTTTTTGTTGCAGTGTGTGATCACTGTAAGAAGGACTGCACAAGATGAGCTGCCAGTCATTATATGTGCAAATTTGATGGCTCCTTTAAAATAAATGAAAGTCCAGGCACTTAAGAACATTGGCATATGCACGCTGGCACATGCCTGTCTTGCCAGCTTCTGCCTCTGCCCACAGTTCCTATAACATGGCCTCATGCCTTTGGAAGCAGAGGTGGTTTGGGAGAGAAGCTGGGACTGGTGGGACCTCTCTCAGGTCTCTATGGGAGGTCATTTTAGCTTGGTGCCACTTCTAGTTGTCTGTTGGTATGCCTCAGCCCTGTCTCCTGCCCGTTGTCAGAGGTTCCCCATGGAAGGCTGGTTGAGATGTGAGGCTTCGTGGACAATTACTGCATACGGAGAAGACAAAACTATTCCTTTTGGAGAGGCAGCCGTGCTTCTTGTGGGTAGAGGTGCTGTTGTCGCAGGGGGATTTATCTTACGGGTTACCAGACTGACACAGTCCTCAGAGCTTTGCTCAGTGCAATCAATGAGGAACGATCCTGGCAAGGGGGACTGAGTGGGGAGCTGGTGAGTGCCCAAGGCAGAAACGGACCCTATTTGTCTCTCCTCAAGTGCAATCTCTGTGTCATCCAGCCAGCTTGTTTGCCTTATCTTAATGCTCCTGCTCATGCTGGTACAAAGACAGTTTTGGCTCTGCTTGGGGTCAGGTGGGTCATTTTGAAGCCCACCTTTGCTACACTGCAAGAAGGTGCATTGAAGCAATTCACAGGTTTTTCTTCTAATCTCTTTTTTCTTGAAATCCAGGCAAAGTATTTTAATGAATTGGAGGTAAAGAAATCCCATTAGATTGCAAAAGAGTTGGAGGAAACCAAGGATCCTTGACACCTCTAAGGCTCTTAGGTGCTCAATGAGGTCTGAATTGGTGCTATCAGCTCTTACAGTTTTGATTTGCAGATGTGGAATAAGGTTCTCTTAAAATCAGCCTCTGGGACAAAGTAATTGCAGGAAGATCTCCGCTTTCATTTAAAAGAGTTAAAAAAATAATTGTACATTAAAGCTTAGGAAACTCTAAGAAGGGTCTTTTTCATTGATCCTATGATTCTATGATTAGAAATATTTCATGTTCCTTCTTCTGCACAGTGTGGAAAGTGTTTGCCTTAGCCAGCATCCAAAGAGGAAACTTACTTGTTCAGAAAAATACCTGTTTTCCAGTGTTTGCTGGGCGAAGGGAGTATGTTTTTTGTGTGCCTTCTAAGAAAAATGTTTTCAGAGTAGCTCTATGCTTCCCAAGGGCATTGGGAAGGACCTAGCCTCTTCTCGAAGTGCCCTGCCTTGTTTGCACAGTGGAGAGCACGAACACTAACGGATGTCAAACAAGGGATGATGTAGAAGCTTCTGCTTCTCTGTTTGCAGGAGAAGGCCATCTTGCAAGGAGCAGATCGTGGTGACACCGTCCTTTGCAACAGTTGGCATGGAGACCACACAGCTCACCGAGGAGAATGCAGACTTCGCCTCACGGGACCGTTATCACCAGTCCTCACTTATCAGCAGAGAGGAGTTTGGGAATCGTTTCCATTAAAGGACACGGAAAAGAAATCAAGCTGTCACTTCAAAAAGCATTTAGAAATGCTAATGGCTGCCACAGTGCCGTGTGAAATACTTGAATATATATGAAAAGGATGTGAATAGTTATTTATATATTCAAGGCTTCTTTGTTTATGCAAACTACAACCTTGCTGGGTTTCAAATCTTATCCAAAATGGGGAAAAAAATGCAAATGAAAGAGCCAGTCCAGGGAAGTGATGAGTTACTGAGGACAATATAATCCTGTTAAAGAATTCAATTATAAGCACTATTGAGCTCTAAAGACCATTGCCGCTATAAAAGCGTGCAACACCCCATTTCAGATGTCCTCTGGGTGACCAAGGACGCTTTGTGCCTGAAAGTGGTGACCTCACCAGCAGGAGCTAGTGCCCCATACCCAGCTGTGTGCCATGGATGGATGCAACCTTCCAGGTCAATTCACTTCTCCTCTTGGTATGAATTTGCCTGCTTCTAATACAGTAATTTTCTACCTCAGCATTTCAATAACCAACGTCTTAGAATGTACTTTAAGGCATTAGACAATAGGCCAGAATCAGTGGCAAGTGATTATGAAATACATTCACAACTGGAATTGCACATTTAAATGGAGTAATGCAGTATAATGACCTCTACTGTAAAACTGTGAAATGATGCCTTAGCAGCTGTACATAGTGATTTCCCACATCCTTTCTAATGTGATACCTGGGACCTGACAACATAGCTGGGTCCAAATAGACTATCTCCTGGCTTAAGGAATAGATGGTTCAGAAGTGCCTTAACAAAATATGTTTAGCCTCATCTTTGCTTAAACCTATCCCATAATGAGCTCCTACAAGGAGCCATTTCTCCTGCTGACGTGATTTGGGATTTGCAGAGATTCATATGAGGATGCTGCAGGATTTCCTGTGCAGACCTTAGAGTGTGTGAGCAGTGGCTGTGGGGCAAGGTCTAATATGGACACCCCCATCACTGTTGCTTCTGCTTCCCAGGGAAAAACCCCTCTGTTGAGAGCTGTCCTACCTGCAGGCAGCAGTCTTGGCAGAAACTTGCAGAGGTGCAAGAGAGGGGTCTGGGTTGAGGCAAGCCACAGCACCACAAATCAGTTCTGATGCTACCAGGAGGGGGAAATCACTGCCTTTCCCTTCATTTCATCTCTGATTGTTTCAGCCTTTAGATTAGTTAGATTATTAGATTATTTATTTCTCCTTCTGTGCAATAAAAGCTTGAAACACGAAGAACTCCTCTCCATGCTTGCTGTGGTTGCACTCGATGCCTTTGAGCACCGTTCCACTTGCCAGCACTCGGCACCCTGGTGTTACTGGCCATGGGGGACCCTCTCCTTCCCATCTTGTGGTCTGGCCAGTTGCAGCTTTGGCTCTTCCAGTTTTCTTACAGAGGGAGGCAAAGGAGACTTTCTGCTGAGATAAAGAAGAGAGCAATCCTGGTGCACTGCAGAAAGTGGACTCATTTTTTTAAGGTTGCAGGTCTTTTACTAAGTGTTTGTAACCTTAATTATCTCAGTAGAGGCAAGAGGGAAGTTATGCTGTGTGGCCAGCTGAGCCATTTCAAGTCAGGCGTTCTGTGTTGGAAACACTTCTTCCAGGGTTCTTTCTTTCCATTGCCTTTTGCCCTTGGTTTCCAAAGAATCTGGATCTGTTGTGAGGATGTGGCTTCATGCTAAAGATTCCCCTGGGTTCCCTGGGACCAGTGGCTCCATCATCCTCCCTGTGCTTATAGCATCCTCAACCTTGGCAGCTACTGCTGTCGTGCAGACTTCAAACATTCCTTGGTGCTGATCCACTGCTGGCAAGCTTCATGGTGCTGTGTTATCCCCTGTTACAGTGTGATACACAACCATAATGCCATTACTGTAAAATCTTGTATTTCATAAAGTCATGTCACATCAAAATACTGTGGGGTGCCTTCCCTCCTAAGGCTGGGATTGCCAAGCCCCAGTTTCTGTATAGCTTGGACAAAAGAAAACCCCAGAGCATGGCATGGAGTGATTAATGGGCAGAAATTCCTGGGTTAACTTCTTTGTTAGCTCCTAAATAATTTAGTTCCCTTCTTAAAGTAAAGCAGCAAGCAACAGATGTAGAGAAGGAGGATGGGGAAGATTCCCTTGGCTGTGTGGCTTGTGGGGGAGCTGTGCTGGTTGAAGCCAAATGACTTGGTGGGGAGTGTGGGAGTGTTTGTCTCTCCAATGTCATGGTCCCTGATCATTCCCAAACTGGGATGTGATGGGCCAGAAATACAAGCAGCTTCTCCCTTGGTCTAGCAGTATTGGGAAGGTGCCCCACAGCTTTGCTTTCTGTCAACTAAGTCTGCAGCAGCTGTCCCCTTCCCCTGCCACCACTGTCTTGCCCCCTTAGCTCCAGCAGCCCTTTGCATCTGAGCATCCTCTGCAACAATTTTGGTTGTGATTGCTCATCTGTGAAACCTCTGCTGGCTGCTGGAGGAAGGCACCATGCTGTGCATGGGGCCCAGTGAGAGGCTCTCCAGAGGGTTCTGGGGTGCAGGATGGTCCATGCCTCCGTATTTCTGGGAAAAGGCACTCACAGGGCTGCAGTGTGGGATGGCAATAGCTGCTCTCGGGACCTGGCAGCGGAGGAGATGCTCTGCAGATGTCATAGCTCTGGGGGGTTCTGATCTTTGGGCTTCTTGTGCTGCTGCTGGAGAAACTCTGCCACCTCCTCTACTGGCATCACCAACACAGCAGGAACCAGCTGCCTTCACCACCTGGTAAGTATGGGCACCTGGCCCTTTCCTCCCCTTCTATCTGCAAGGGAGGAATGCATTGCATAGGGTTGGTTTCCTTCTGCTGTTACAGGTTATGAGTAGAGCAGCTTTCTTGTTTAATGCTTGGAAAGGAACATGCTGATCTTTCCTGAAGCATTAGCTCTGGTGTAGTTAGCAGTAAGAGGGGAGGGAAGCCTTGTTTTAGCACAGACTGGGTAACATTGGAGACTTGATGAGTTAAAGCCAATATGGGTATGCGTGGCTTTGCATATCAAGCCTTTTCAGCAAGAAAGAGCAGTTGCATTGCCAAAGATTGGGGTGTCATGTCAAAAATGTCTGTTCTTTCTTTAGCACTCTAAATAAATGGGTGAAATTAGGGGTAGGAATCTATCAGCTTCACACTTAGTGATTGAAGGGAAGAAATACAGGTGGGGATTGCTGCTGTGAGTGGGAACGTGCTGCTTTCACCCCTATGTGAACCAGGCTGTGACCGCAGATGCTGAGGCTTTCGTGAAACTTCAGGTTCTCTGAAGGTGGGTTTGGGACCTAGCTTTGAGCATGATATGTCAAGTATAGGTTGCAGTTTGGTTAATGTCATTATGAGAAGGCCCTTTTATCTCCTAAGCCACGTAAGTTTCATTATCATCTGTAATTATTTTCTTTTCAGTTGGAAAGTTGATTTTATTTTTTTGTTATTATGTGAGAAATGAAAATGTTTTGCAATGGTTCAGGGTGTGAAAACATTTGTTTTTGAGAGAGATGTGGATGTAACACCTCAGTTTTGTTCCTTTTCTGCGTTAACAACACTGTAGATCAGATCAGTGGCTGTAGTTTTGATGGCTTCCTTTGCAGAGCACACAAGCACAGAAGGCAGGGAAGGATTAATATTTTATTATATGCCTTGCAGTATTGCCTGAAAGCTCATGCTGTGTTTGTGATCCCCCAGCACAAACAGGTCCAGAAATCAGAATCTTCTGCCTCAGAAACTTGCAGCACAAATAGTTCTCGTGGTTTAAGCCCAGGATAATAGTCAAAACTAAGAATGAGCAGGAGGAAAGTGAAGTTTTACTATAATACTGGCTGTGAGACAGCTCCTCAGTTGATATAAGTTGTCATCATTCCCCTAGGTCTGCCTGTGTGTCCCATTAGGACTCTACATGGGAGAGCCAAGCTCCATAACTTAGCTCAAACCCATCTTTTTTTTTCTTCCCTCTTGGCTTTTCCTTAATCTTTGAGTTTCCTTGGATGGTCTTTGTTGTGTACACTGGCCAAAAAAATCACACACCTGCCATGATCATTTATCCACAGCAGATAGTCATGACCACAGTGCTGAAGTGGCAAAGAATGCTGACAAAATACGAATGTATGCTTCTGTTCATGGCTGAATTCAGACACAGGGCTCTCTGTGCCACATGAGCTGGTACGCTCTCACCCATGCACCTCTGGTTCAGACAAGCAGAGTTTCTTAAATAGCATCATACTTACACCTGCAAGGCTAGAAGAGATTTGCTGAATCACAGGAGGCAGCCTAGGATTAACATTTAGGTTAGTGGGAAATTGAGGTGGTTTGAATTATTGCCATTGCATGGTGAACTTTAGAAAAAGCAATTACTGGGATAAAAGAGAGAAAATTTTGTAGACAACCAATAAATGTGGTAAGTTCATACAAAAGTGGTATATAATGGACTTGCTTACATTCTGCAGTAGTGGGTTGCTGAGACCTAGATTTGGCGTAGCATCATTTAAACCTCAGTTGAGGTTAAACCTCTGCAGTAACAGCCCTAAAAGGTCTGGATGAGAGGCAATAGCAGCAAACTGCAGGCTAGAAATAAACAGCTTTAAAACCCATATGGCACAAGAGGGGCTTGTTCCCTTTCTGCCGCCTTCTCCTCATGGCTTTTTTCATGTAATTTTCATGCGCAAAGCCCCCAATACCTGGGATTTGCCCGCCTCATGTGAGAGTGAATGGAAGCATGGGTGCATTCACAGAAACAGCGGTCAAGGAGTGAACCTGTAACTTTATCTGATCCAAGTGTTGCTTGTAAACTTTGGCAGGGGCTTCTTTCTGGATTTTAAGGGCTCTGCTCTGCAGTATTTTGCTTAAGTCTAAAATGTCTGGGTTTTTCTTGGTTTGCTCCAAACCAGAACTGGCTGAAAAGAGTCCTAAAAAAAATAAATCACAAATTTAGAATTGCTTTTTCCCAGCTAGATTTAGATGGCTGATTTTTTAAATTTTTTTTTTCCCCATAAAATACAGGATTTATTTCCAGTGACAGGATTCAAAACACAACATAATTTTAATTTGTTGTGCATTTTGCTATGAGTGATGAGAAGAGATCACAAGCCCTATATCCATCCTGATCTCCAAATGTCAAGTATCTGGAACAAACTGCTTCCAACAGGGCAAGCAGTTCTTGTAAAGATAAATCAATAAAGAAACACACACCCTCAAAAAAATTTCAAGAAAAATGGTCAGGTACTAAGTGTCTTTTGGATGATTTGGATCCATTAGTGGATGGCTTACAGCACTGAGAGGAGATGGGGAAGGTAATTAATTACTCAGGAACTATCTGTCCACTTTGGAAACTCAGGACTTTTAATAACAAATTCCAGGAGTAGAAAATATTCACTTTGTACCAGCTTAAGACTTGTCTGAGGTTTATGAGCTGGATCCAAGTTTTGGACAGATCTGGGCTGAGTTTCAAGGGAGCTGCAGGAGTTTAGCGACATTGACCGGGGCAGCGAAAGGCTCCTATAGAACTGGAGGGAAGGGACCAGTCAATGTAATCCTGACAAAGTGCTACAGAGATGCCTCTTCTGTACAGACTCCTGTGGGTTTAGTGATTTCAGCCCAAAACAATGCAGAGCTGGGCAAATTTAGTCACGTTTCTAGCCCCTCAATGTGGAAAATGGAAATTGGGGTGAAATAAAAACCCACTGTTTTTCCTCCCCCAAAACAAGGTTGGGATTCAATTAATCAGTGTGCAATATCAATCTTGTTTTATATAGCTATGTTAGAGGCTTCCTATGCTGATGAGGGTTTTGTTTGTTTGCTTGCTTTTAACTCCTTTGTGTGTTGAATGTGCTGGTTGCTTTCAGGTGGAAGAGTTAAATGCATTTAACATAATTCAGGGAGACATTTGAGGTCACAGCCTCTATCAGGAGGATGCTGTGGCATTATTTCACATCAGGCTTTGCCTGGCCCATCCGACTCCTCAGGCACGTTTTCATGCATTTAAATCTCCCATTAGTTTTGTGCTCTCAGAGAGGGAGGAGAGCAGCCCTCGGCCCAGAGCTGCCCTGTAACCAGTATTAGCAGGATGTGGCAGTGAAGCATGCAGTCATGCCACAGGGATAAACAACTCCAGCACCACATGGGGAAAAGCCAAGTGCCGGTGGCCTTCGCTGAGCGCTTGTGCTCCACACAGCCACCACCTTCATCCTGTGATGGTTTTCCCCGCATTTTCATGTGGCTGTTGGAGCTGGAGCTCAAATGAACCAGGTGTAAATTGACTTCTTCAGTGCAGGGATATTCCTTATGAAGTGGTGAAGCTAGGAATAAAATAACATGGCAGGAAAAAAACACAGTACCTTTACATTTATAGGCACGAAACCTTGGCAAATTAGGCACCTTGGTGGGGAAGGGATTGCATTTGGGAAGTCCCAAACTTGCTGATTGTTGGTGTTTCCTTTCAAGGTGCTTGTGAATAATGTGTTTCTCATGAACAGAATCATGATGGAGAGGTGAGATATTTTTTTTCTGATGGTAAATACTGGTCTAAGTGCATGGGTTCACACTGGGGCTTTTGCTAGGGCTGACGAAGGCATGTGCATCAGAGGCTGCAATGGGCAATCCCCAGCCCCACCAGCCAGCCCTTCCCTACCTGGTCTTCCCACCTGTACTATGGTGTGATGCATCTGGTTCAAGGACAGCACAGGGCCCTTTGATCAGTATTTCCCAGTGCTGGCTGTGTGTATGGACGTATGGTCCTCGTGGTCACCCCTGTTGTGGTCACAAATGCCTTGTTTGATTCAGAAATACAGTGTTATGGCTGCTCTGGCAGGTTTAATGGCAATCTGGGAGAGGGTGTTAGTTCCTCTTCTCCCAGAGAGGGTTAATCTGGGTCTTCACCACTTTTATAGCCAGCAGCATGGTATGGTGGGTCATGCAACAGATGCACCATAGGGGCACAGAGAGATGGAGCCATTGAATATGGACAGCGATTGTTCTTTCAGCAATGTTTGTTTTGTACTTGCCTGCTTCTGTTATTGCTCTCGATGCGCCTGTTAAGTAAAACAGTAGAAATAGTTTGTTGACACTTTTTTTTGAAAAGCATTCAATACTGTGCTTCCTTCTGGTTGGATTTACAGCTTGGGAGGATGCAGTAGGAGTGGGGAGCTGCTATGTGGCTTAGGTGTTTGGGGAATCTCTTGGGAAAGGGGAACAGGGAGGGATAAGACCTCTACACTTGGTGTTAGACCCTCACGCTTGAGAGTGAGTGGACACGAGAGCATCCATTTCATGTCAGGGCTGGGTTTGGGTTTGATTTGCCCCATGCAGCCCTGCTGGGGTTTCTCTGCCTCTGCTGCCTCACCTGTCTCACACAGGTAAAGGGTGTAGGAAAGAGTTGGGTTTGCTTGCTGGCAAGACTTTTGTTCTAAGGACTAACAAAACTTTCTGAAGAATCATAGTTATTACCTGCAAAACTTATTATCTTAGGAATCAGTAACATGGAGTCCTGCGTTTCATGTATAATGACATCCTCAAGAATTTGAGCTGCTGCTGTACACATCCTGTGCCATCTCCTAAAGTATCAAAATACTTCACAGCTCTTCACCTGAGCTTCAACTCAGTCCCGTGGCATGTTACTTGGTTGTGTATTGGTCTCACCACTTTATCAATGAGGAAGCTTTTTTTTTTACACAACCTATTCCATACAGAATGGGTAGGTACATTCACATGGGCTGAAGGAGCCTAAAGATGTCCTGCATGGATCATGCATCTTGGTGGTAACTGCTTGTGCCTTCTGGGCCACTCGGTTCACCCCATTTGTCAGGACTGGGATGCTTACTTGTATAATTAAAGTGTCATTGGGCTCTCTTGGCGCTTCATGTCCCAAACTGACACTAACTTGACTTGTTCCTTGAGTTTAAGCAAATCTGAAGCAAGAAGATGCCAAAAAGTTACAGGAAGTAGAACAGAGAATAGGTTGATAGAGGAATGCCTCGAAGGGAGGAAAGCCCTTTTCCAGGCCTTTCATCTATGTTTATGAAAGCATCAGAGTGAAGCTTTCCAAGTGTGCTTCATGGCAAAGCTATGCGAGAGGGTGCAGAAAGCACCTGCACGTTGAGAGAAAAGCATAGGTCCAGGGGATACCAGGTCTTGTGTCTGGGTAAAGCCGAGGTCATTAATATGCTGGTGCGGGCTCATCAGTGCCACCTTTTGGGTGGAAAGAGGCTTTCAGGAGAGTCTCTACCGGCCATGGACGCTGTGTTTGGTGAAGGGACAAACGGGGAGCGGGGCTTTTGTCCTTGGCTGCAGCTATCTGGATGTAGTGTAGCGTCACTTGTCACACCCCTCGGAAAGGTCAGATTCTTCTTTGCTTGTGGAAGTGAAGCCTGACTCTGAAACAGCTCAAGGGAAAAGCAAAGGGCCCAGGAGAGCCTCAGAAGAGGATGGGTTTATGCTCCCTGGGGAGGGAGAGCTCGGCTGGGACCCTAAACCTGGCATATTGTGATGCCAGCGGCCTCAGAGAGGCCCGACCTGCTGCTCCGTGGTGTGATCTCTTGCAGAATCAGGAGCATGAAATTATGAGAGGGAATTTCAGAACAATGAAGGGAAATCCTTTGCCTCCCGTACAGCCCAGCCTGGGAAATTCACCACGGCAAGAAGCCGCAGGCTCAAACGAGGCTGCTGGCGTTTAAAAGAGAGCAGGTTAGCTTTGTAACCAATGAAAGATTTTAAGTAACTTGGCAAGGACTTGGTATCGATGGGAATTCAGTTTGGGGCTATCTAATGCTCGCCACACTCATCTGGAAAGAAAGTTCTCAGTCGTGCAGAGCACTGCACACCCAGTCAGGTTTTCATCTGCTTTAGAAACTCTATTGGTCGCAGATAGAGACGTGACACAGGATGCAATCGATCGATCGCTGGCATCGTTCCCCCGTAGCTTAAAAACGATTGCGGGAGCGTAACGGAGCCCATTTCCCCGCAGCCCTGTGCGGGACCCGGCCAGGCAGTGTGCGGGACGCCCTTCTTGCAGCCGGGTTGGGTTGTTTCCGTCGGCACCCCCTGACCTCCACCGCGCCTGGGGCCTGGAAAAAGAACAGGGCAGCGCTGCCCTGGAGAGCGAAACGCCTTCGTGCTGCAGCTGCTGCCGCGGGGCGATGCGCGGGGAGCGGCGGTGCGGGAGTGGGGGGCCGCAGTCCGGCCGGGGCCGCTGCGCGGGGCGCGGGATTTCCGCGCTGTCGGCATTTAAACTCGGTGGCGATAACCCTGTGCGCTAGGGCAGCTCCTCGGCGGTCTGCGGCTGGGGGTGGCGGGAGAGGACCAGGAAAAATAAAGTAAAAGTAAAAATAATTTAACTAACGAT
>JANHGB010052910.1:0-10142 GCA_026283785.1 Coracopsis vasa
CATCCCTGGCAGTGTTCAAGGGCAGGTTGGACACAGGGGCTTGGAGCAAGCTGCTCCAGTGGAAGGTGTCCCTGCCCATGGCAGTGGATTGGAGCTGTGGGAGCTTTAAGATCCCTTCCAACCCAAACCACTCTGTGACTCTATGATTCTATGCCGTGGGCAGTAGCTCATATGTTTTTTAAGAGTCAGCTTTTTGTTTTCCTCCAAGCTGACAGCGTCTCCACTATGATGGTGCCAATCTGGGATGGATGTTGCTGTGTATTGTTTATCTTGTGTTACTGAGACCTCGTTTATCCTGATTGTTTTGGGGTTTGTTTGTTTGTTTTCCAGTCAAAGACAAGACAGGGAAACTCTTTATTCTATACCTTTTAGGCTGACTCCTGTTCTCTCAATGCTGATGAATGCCCTGGCAGGGGCAGTTGTAGGCACATGCAGAAGGGCTACTGGAGAATAACAGCAGAGAATGAGCACTTCATTCGTGAGTCGGAGCATCAGTCTTTACAGCCTGACTCTAAACGTCACATCTATTTCCTGGAGGAACGAGAGCATGGCAGTACCGCACAACCAATGAAAACAGCTCCGAGTTCAGAGCTGCAGCACTCCCAACAGAGTTAGCAAATGAGTTGCAGACTGGGAACTATCTGCAAATAGTTTCCAATAATGAATTGAGGTGCGAAAGCAGCAATCTGCTCGCAGACAATCTGTAAACAGAGGGAAGGAAAATTCACCAAAATAAATTATTCAGCTCAGATTACTCTCCTCACTCATGTCTTCACTTGCAAACCTCCAGCACCTGCAGAGATTTCCAGGGATGCTCCTATACCTTAAGCAGTGCTGTGTTTTGGGGCAGGCACAATGATGGTGAGGCAGATGATGATGCCCTGTCACTACCTGGCCAGTGTTTATCCCTCCCAGCTGATGTGGGTTTGCTATCAAACATGAGCCAGCTCAATGGGTTGTCCAGCGATGGTGAAGGTAAGGCTATTCCAGGCTGAAAATGAGACCCTTTCCGTTCTGTCATCATCAGAGAGAAATACGGGAAAGGAAACCACTCTGGAGCAGGAACTAAAATAGAGATGGGAGGACAGGGGATGGAGGGGGGGCATGGAGGGGAAAGGAGAGCACATACCAAAGAGATAGAGGAGCAGGGCAGGCTGAAGGCAAAATATAACTTCAAGCTGGGCCAAACCACGTGGGACATACAGATGTGCCACATCATGGGACATTCCTGAATAAGGGCATGCGTGCTGGATGCTGGAGCCCACCTGTGTGATGATCGAGGAACTGTGCCCAGCCATCCTTTGGAAATCCTTATTCTTAGGAGAAGAAATTAGCCCTTAAAAAGAATGAGTTCCCTAAGAACAGCTTGAGCCTGGACAAACACCACTGATCTCAGGCAGGCTGTCCGAGCTATGGAGACTATGAGCAGGCTGGGTTTGAATGATGTGAGGGATTCAGCATCCCATGCCCATGCACTCTTGCTGATGAGTTTAGGACTTGGCATGGCTTGATGCATGAGAAACTGGCTAAAGAGCAGAGAAACTGTACATGCTAAAGAGAAACATATGGAGCTGGAGGAAGGTGCAAGATAGGAAGCTGGGATATGGCATTGATTGTTCAGTCATCTACAGAGATTGCTTCCTCTGAAGTGACTTGAGCTGTTTATGGGTCCTCCTATGCAAGACCTTCAGCTGGGACAGACCAGGTTTAGGTAGTTTCGTCATCATGACTGTTGGTGCCCATGGATCTCCAGATGCCACAATCTGCTGCTTTTGCTCTCTAAAAACTATGGTGCAGTCACACATCTTCAAAACTCAGCATGTGAAACAGTAGGTTAGATTGGAATGCATTCAGGTGCTTCACAGAGAGCTATGAGGCACTATTGTCTTCCTTTATTTGATTTAAACAATTAAGCAGAGTTCTCCATGTGCTCCTGAAAGCACAGTGTGGGAACACCGAGCTGGGATGTGGAAGTGCAAAGTTCAGACCAGAATTTTCCATCCATCCTCATGCCAAGAAGACTGGAGGAACATTGTATTGTTCTGTTCACAGCACAAGGTTTTAGATTAAACATGAATGCAGACATCGCCTGGAGAGAATGAGTGGACTGTTTTCAAACCTCATTTTCTGTCCTGTATGTTCTATACTGGGTAAGTACAGTAACACTTGAACAGCAAGCTCAAACCTGGTGGATTTGGCCTTGATCCATTTTGGCACTTATTGCCCCAAACTACCATGATCTCCCCACATGCCAGTGTTTGGCCTTTTGGAGCTGCCTGTCCTACAGCCCAGCTAACACTAAGCACCAAGCCACAGTGTTTCTGTGGCTCTGGACCACAGTGATTCCTCAGGAAGATCAGTGCTGAAACTACTGAGGTTTTACAAAGGCAACGTCAGCTCTGAGAACTAACCCAAAGGAAACGATTATTCAACCAGCTCTTACTGAAGACTTGACAAACGTCGCTGTCGAGGCTTTGCTCTATTGACAATAGGCAGGGGAACATTTGGGCACCTGATTCCCAGGAGGAAACTGGGAAGTGGTGACAGGAACTCATGGAAGCAAGCATTTTGGCAAACAATACTGCCATGTCCGATGAGAGAGACGTGGTGGCCTGAGCTTAGAAGACCTCCTGTGACTGGGCAACCTCATGAACTGCACTGATCTGGTGGCTGCACGGTCACCCATCCTTTCCTATTGCAGTGAAGAGATGGCTAAAAGCCTGTTCTTGCATAGTGTGTCCCCGTAAAAATGAAGTGCCCACATAGATTCCTAAAGAAAGTGGTGCTCGGGAAAAGACAGAAGGCTGGAGGTAAACATAATGCTTCTCTGTGGGAAGACTCAGTGTCCCATGAAATCAGTTCTTCTCAATGAATATTTGGCTATCTGGAAACCAGCTGCTTGATTTATATATACATAGCAGCAGCAGTGAAAACTGTGAGCCCCATGTCTCTTGTTCCCATCTCCTATAAAGCCAGGACTCCTCAAGGCTGTGCTGATCAGTTCTTGTCCAGGTGAAGACAGGGACACTCATGCCATGCTAGCTGTTTATCAAGGATAAATGTCACAGTGCACCATAAGAGGTGATGTCCAGCCATGGATGCTGGAGGATGCTGTGAGAACAAGACTCAAAAACCTCATCTCCATCAAATCCTGTCTCAGTGTTTCTGAACTGAAGGGTGTCCACACTTGTCTCCATGATCTCCTTGATTCCTGGGTGCTGGTGTTTGTGCCACCCTTGTCTAAGGATCACACTAATGTGTGCTCCAGAGAACACCTCACAATTTCCCATGCTACAGGCAGAGGTTCAGAAGCTCATGGGAGTTGGTGCAGGCTCTGCAGCCATGCCATAATGTGAGCATGGGGCCTCTTGCTTTTCCTAGATGCACCTCACCCTGCTCTGGCATTGCAGGTGCTCTCCTTGGGCTGTCACTAACAGCTCTCTGCTGCTGCCTTGCTGAGGAAGATGTCCCATTAGATGAATACCCCCTAAGCAAGTGGAAGAATGTTTGCACAAGGGCTGTGCTCAGACCAGGCCGTGTTTGAACTCGGGTGCCATATGTTCCAGAGACAGCGCTGTCCATTACTTTGCAATGCAATAATATTTTGGTTTGTGATTGTTTGCAATTAGCCTCCTGCAGCAGATGAATAATCTGTTCTTGTTGATTCGACAGAGACGTTGTTTGGAAAGGGGACAAGCAGCATGTTCCGCCTCACCCAGCAAGCACAGCCATTAAAGGAGAGAGATACGGACACACCAATAGTTCCTAGAGACAACTCCAGTAAATTTAGCAACGCTGGCACAAAGAAAGCAACAAATGCAACAAACAGTGATTGGAGGAGCCACAAAACCCGCTGCCACCAGGCAGATGACCCACTTGAGCATGGCTGGAGAGAGGGGTCAGGAGGGGAAGGGGGCAGAGCCCTGGCCCAGGCTGCTCAGCTCTGAAGTGTGACAGCCAATGGCACCACAACCCCCGTGGGAGAGATGCTTTCTCACAGACAGAAAATATAAGCCATTTTCAGAAGGCGAACAGATTTTGGTTGGGAGGTGAGGGAAGCGCAGGGCCAAGAATAGAAGGGAACAGTGGGCGTAATTCTGACTCCCTGCTGCATTCAAAGTAAAGTACAGGACAAGTTTCAAGGAAACAGCAGGCCAGACCTTGGGGGAGCTGGCAGAGAAAATCCAGCCTGGCAGGGTGCTGGTGATCCGACCATGCTGCCCCAGAGGAAGCAAGAGAGCATCAGTGCAGACACATCGCTTGAGTAGCACAAAGGCAAGGGACATCGCTGCACTTATCTCAAGCAGGTACAAATGACAGTCCCCTTATTAGGGACTATAAAGGAGGGATGTGAAGCAGATGATCCTGAGTGACAGTGATGAAGTGGATCTTAAGCACCACAGAGCTGAGCATGAAACAGAGACAAATCATTCAAGTCACTGATAATCGATCACTATCAAAGCATAAAATTTGAATATATATATATATATATGTATGTGTGCTTGGCCGTGCAAACGCATGCACACGCCAAGTGCGCTGCTACGCACACGGGTGCACAGCAAACGGCAGAGCAAAGCTCAACGCCATCTATGTGGTGAGAGCAGGAATTGCATTAGGCCTTCGCGGAGCAGGAGGGATGCCAGGTACCAGTTACCAGGATGCTGGGGACATCAGGTAAAGCCATCGGCCACAGGGCACAAGGCTGAGACTCTCAGGTGCCAGGCAAAGCAGTCCTGAGCATTTCCATGCTGCAGGAGCTGTCACTTTGGCTTCTTTTCTTCGTGAGCAGCACTTCCAGGGCAGGGGCTTTGCCCACAGTCTGCTGGAAATAACCGCTTCTGCTGTATGTGCTCAGCACTGCAGCTTTGGCTTGGACACAGGCTGAAGCAGTGATAGACAGGCTGGAGGCAGAAGGTAATGTTAAAGATATGCAGCTGTCCTGGGCATTTGAGGCATGATGGGCACTGCTGAAGGAGCCTTCCCTGTGAATTGGTGTGGAACAGGGGAACCACAGCCCTGAGGCTGTCCATGACCAGAGCTGCATCTCTGACCGCGAGCAGGGGTCATGCTCAGGGAGCAGGGCAGCAGCCCCTTCCTTTTGCAAGTGGCCAAGGAGAACAATTGTACCTGTGAAAGACCCCCTATGGGTCTGCACCCCATCCAGCTCTAGCTCCTCTTGTGCACTTGATCACATAGAAACTAGAAGGAGTCAGGTCTATGGGACTGAGCAGGTCCCCCAGAAGTTGGTCTGTGTGTCTTCTTGGTTGTTTTGCTTACACTAACCCTGTCTGATTTCCCACCAAAGCAACAGGGGAAGGCCTCATGTAAACACTCCTCTATCTTCCATGGCTGTTTTCATGGCAAGCATCTCTGATCTGGTCTAACAGATGCCCTGTGGAGAAAGGCTATCAGTCATGTGCACTGGAGAACTGCAAGTTCTTGCACCACTGTCAGGCTGTGGAAGGACCTTCAGTGTCTGCGCTGGGGCTGGTCTGTTCCTCAGTGTGCAGAGGGTCTGTGAATCATTCAGATGATTGAAGGTGTGCGCTAAAGCAGCACCAAGCCATCTCTGAAGGGCATCTTCCTGTATGTGTGTAATACTGTGCTCTGAAATAGCACCAAACAGCTCCAGACTGAGGAAGACCATGGACAGGTTTACCACAATTCACTCAGAAAACTGTTTCAAAGCATTTCAGACGTAGCTTGCAAATATCTGGATGTGTTCTCAGGGGAGTGGGTGGTAGGTGCCTGTCTGTGTGCTCCCGAGGAGCTGCTGTGAGTATCAGAGCTTTGCTAACCACACTTCTGAAGTATCCCTGAAATAACAGCCCTGCAGCCTGCACGTCGGTGGAGAGGGAAGATGAGCTCCAGCAGCACAGGAAAGTCTTCTGAAATCAGACTGAATCCCATCCCAGCAGCCCTTCACAGCATTGCTTTTCCCCTTTAAATTGCACAGAACATCTGCTGAGCTGCTGCAGAGCTCGGGCTGGGTTGTGCCCCAGACCAGGAATGGTGCTGCTTTGGGAAAACAAAACCAGGGGAGGTGACCTCCCTTAGGGGAGCCCTGGGGGATGTCTGCAGCCATCTCCCAGCCTGGCGTGGCCTGTTCTGCACCACATGGGTGAAGAGCAGCCTGTCTGCCTTGTGGCTCCTGACAACCACAGCTCCCAATTCACTTTTAATGACAACGAGCAGAAAAGGACTGATGAAAATGGATTTTTTTCCCTTTCCTTTCTCAGGAAGCCTGGCAAAATACCCGAATGCTCTGCAGCCACCCTGTGCATGGAGAGTGTTGCCCAGCTCTTCCCTGTGCTGCTTTGCCAGGCCTGGAGCAATTGCAGATCTAATTTTCAGCAGGGTAAGCGGGAGGAGAAATCTTGGCTATCAGTCATCAGGAGATACTAATCACTCCCACAGAGGTGTTTACTGGAGGGGTGTGTGTGTGTGCTTGGCTGTGTATGGGAGACGGGAGATGAACTGCCATTAGAATTGCAGATTGTGCACTTGTTAGCAGAGTGCCCAGGCCCTGCTTTACAATTTGCTAATAATAAAACATTTGTTCCCAGCAAACCAATGCCCGGATTTATGCCTTATTCACAAAGGACTCCAATAGATATATTGATACCTTGTGAATCTAAAGCAGAGAGAGGTATTGAAAAGTGGCTGTTTACTTGACTCCATCAAGCTCCTCTATTGATAACTGGGAGGCATTTATTTCACTATGGATAGACCACTTTGAATTGCTAACTCTCTGTTGCCAATACATCCCATATTTAGGGTTATTATATCACCATAAAATCGCTTTATGGTGCTATGAATACAAGCATACATCAATATCCACAACTGCAGCCACTGCTGTTCCATTTACCTGACAGTGCTGGGAGCACCCAGGCAGTCCCAAAGCCCAGAGGGCAGGGACCAAAGATTCCAGGGGAAAAATACACAAAGGAAGAGCTCTTGGTGCCTTTCACTTGCCTTGGGTGTAGAGCCCAATAATGCTTCCTCCCTCCAGAGCTGGCTGCTTTGGCACTGGTGGCTCCATTTCCCAGCACATCTGAACGTTGCAGTAACACTGATATGCTCTTGAGCTGGCCAGGAAGCAGTTAGGCACCCAAAACAGATGCAGTGGCTCTAGTCTTCCTCTACAGCCATGGCTACACAGTCTCGGTTCGGCTGCTAGCTGGAGCCTGTAGGGATGGAGATTGTGGTGCTTCCAGATGAGCATGGGTAGGGTATGCCATAGAATCATATAGTCATAGAATAATTTGGGCTGGAAGGGACCTTCAAAGGTCACATAGTCGAACCCCCCTGCATATTCATGGTGGGGACGTCTTCAACTAGATCTGGCTGCTCAGAACCACATCCAGCCTGGCCTGGAATGTCTCCAGGGATGGGGCATCCACCTCCTCTCTGGGCAACCTGTGCCAGTGTTTTACCACTCTCATGGTTAAAGAAGGACCTCAGGTGTCAGCAGGAGGAGATTGCTCTACAGGAGGAGGTTCAGACACAGGAAAGACAAACAATGCTGCTGGGATTCCACGGGGGTTTTGAACCAGCCATAGCCAAAACAGCCATGTGAGTCTGGGGTCTCCCTTCCCACCTCATTCACACTTTGACAGCACCTAACCGCATGCTCAGGAGTGCCCATATTTCTTGGAGAATCATTAAATCTGGACTAAGGTCTCTGGAGTGCATGCTCAGCCCTGTAACTGCCACAGGAACGGACCTCTCTGAGGATGTGTTAGGCATTGCAGCTTACATCCTCTGTTACCTTTTAGCTGCTAAATAATGCACTAATGGAAAAGGAAACCTTAGCCAGAACGTCTAGATTAAGATGCAGAGCAATCACAGGCTTTGGCTTTCATTTTCTTGCTCCAAGTGAAGTATTTCTTAGCTCTATTTCTACATGTCTATGTTTTTTGTGGGTTTTTTTTGCGGGTTTTTTTTGCATGAGCTTTCCAAGAAGAGAAAGAAACAGATTTTGACTGTAGCACTTGAACTTTTGCTGTTAACATTCTCCCTCACAATAAATCTTTTGCTTCAGAAGGAAGCTGGATCTAAGAAACCAAATGTAGACAGTACTGAAAGCACAGGAAAGGCTGAGAGATGCCTTTCCAGAAAGCTCTGATAAGATGGAATATCTGATTGATGATATATTAGCCCTATCAGCCTACTTATCTTTCTGCTTACTGTTGTGTTCACCTTTGAAGGGAGTGGCCTTTCTCTTTATAACCTGAGAGATTTTTATCCTGACTATTAAATTAATAATTAGTGCTTCATTTACTTGGGATCTCCAAGGCCCAGACGTTATTGATTTACCAAAGATGGTACAGCGGAGAGATGGAGCCTCTTTCTTTGAAGTTTTGGGCAGAGAGTCAACAGGGCTTCTTAGCTATTAAAGGGTACATTTCCTGTGCTGCAGCAGCCTGGGGAACAGGCAGGCAGGGAGAGGGGAGCCAAGAAGGGTGTATTGCTGCAGGCTCAGCCCTGTGCTGGCCTGCCCAAACCCTTCCTGTGAAGTGCCTCTGGGCAGGGCACTGGAGCTGGTGGCACCACAAGGCTCCCAGTCGCATACCGTTCCCAGCATGGCACCGTCACCCACGTTTCTCCATAGGCAGCCCAAGCTGGGAATCCTTTGGGTAGAAAACACCTTTCCTGCAAAGTTATGCTGCCTCAGGAGGACTCCAGGCTCAGGACCCTCCCCATGGCTGGGCAAGGAATAGCCAAAGTCACCTGTTTGGTTTAGTAAGAGATTCCTCTGGAGAATTCTCAGCTGCTTCAGGGAAATAAGTGCAGGAATTTGGCAGGGAAAGCAGCCTTACTGACCTCTTGTATGGCATCATTACTGTCAGCTGACTTTTAAACCAGAACGTAACACCCCACAACCACCACCACTCCCCACCAAGAGCTGGCTGCTTTAATCCCAAGCATTAACAATCCTTTTATTTGAAGCAGCCATTTAGGAACCAATAAAACATCACAAAGAAGTCATGGCAAACTTAGCTGAAGAGACTGCCAGTCACCAAAGCAAGAGACAAGAGGCTCTCCAACTCAACAGGAGCATCCGCAACCTGGCACAGGATATCTCCTGTCAGCTCCTTTCAGAGTCAGGTTGCAGAATGCATCCAGGACCCAGTGCACTGAGAGTGCAGCTGGAGTTCAAGCCCTTGGGAGTGCACTAAGGGCATGAAACAGTGAAGGCTCAGCAGGAGGCTCTGCTCATTCCAGTTGGAGCTGAAATGTGGGAAGGAGGATGCTCTGATCAGCACAAAGGCTTGAGCAGGGAGGACAAACTGCTGCCGATACACCAAGTGGCAGAAGCAGCACATCGGCACAAACAGCTCAGCAGAGGATAATCAGACTTAGTGAGGCTTTTGCCCACAGCTGCCCAGTACAAGGCAAAACATATGTAAAAAAACAGTCTTTACAAATTATCTTAATCTAATCTGTAGCTACAAACTCTCTACACTTAACCACATGTCACATGGAATGATGCAAAGTGACATTTCAGTGCCATGTGCTGTTCACGTGCTGGTTTTGCATGTCCTCTCTGGTCACAGCAACTGGGTCACGGTCACACTGGGCATCTGCAGCTCACCCTAAGTACTGCCAAAGGAAAGGTCAGTGAATTCACATTGCACAGGTTCACAACATGCCATGTTGATGCCTTGTGAGGCTGGATTCCTGGCTGGGAAAGCATCCTTCATTTCCCTGCTCAGCTCCCCAACCTCGCCAGGCAGCAGCTCTGCAGTGGCAACCAATTCTGCACTACAGGTCTGACCAGCTCAGCATCCTGAGCAGGGGCAAAGGAAGGGACCACACTGGCTCGGAGAATAACCAACACAGCCAAACCAGGTGTGGTCACCAGGGCCACCAGCAGCATCCAGAGCACACCCAGGAACATAGCAGGTGGGCTCAGGGCAGAGACTGCAGTCAAGGAATGTCAGCTGCATCTCTTCTGGGGGTTTGGTCTGTACAGAAAGGATCAAAACCCTGACGACCTGACTATCAAACATCCTTAGGAGGTTCAGGGGGACCTCATCGCTCCCTACAACTGCCTGAGAAGAGGATGGAGCCAGGAGGGGGCTGGGCTCTGCTCCCAAGGAACAAGGGATGGGACAAGAGGAAACGGCCTCAAGCTG
>JANHGB010052913.1:1857-25446 GCA_026283785.1 Coracopsis vasa
CTCACGAGAGCAGAGTAGAGGGGCAGGATCACCTCCTTCGACCTGCTGGTCATGTTCCTTTTGATGCAGCCCAGGATACGGTTGGCTTTCTGGGCTGTGAGCACACACTGCTGGCTCATGTTCATTTTCTTATCAACCAACATCCCCAAGTCCTTCTCCGCAGGGCTGCTCTGAATCTCTTCTCTGCCCAACCTGTAGCTGTGCCTGGGATTGCTCCGATCCAGGTGTAGGACCTAGCACTTGGCAAAGTTAAAATTCATAAGGTTGGCATCAGCCCACCTTGCAAGCGTGTCAAGGTCCCTCTGGATGGCATTCCTTCCCTCCAGCATATCAATCCTTAAGCCGTTGTGACTAAGAGCAATGTCAGAGGCTCTGCATTTCAGCTCTCCCTTGATCTCAGCTGATGAGCAAGAAAATAGGAATTTCTGATGGATCTAAGATTTCATTCCTCCTTTATATTTACAGTGATTCATCCTGTAAAGAGCAGCTTTATGTATGCTGAAGAGCCAGTTGGAAGCTACCTGTGTCTCATACACTTCCTTTTGTTCTAAATGCCTCCAGTACTGAAATGTTCCTGTGAGTATTTCTAGGGAGAGCAACAGACTGAGAAAAACGCTGCCCTGCAGCGATGAGCATGTATCATGTCAGTGTGATCGTCGTCATCACAGGATGTGCAACAAAGATCCACCTCTAGATTTCTGACTCAAGCTTAGTGTAGGCAAGGGTAATGACAAGAATGCTTGATAGCATGTGAAGCATCTGTGTTTGGGGTACTTAAGGGAAAACAGCACTGTGAGTCTTGACCTGGAGGAAGGGGATTCACCAAATCAGAAACTGGTAAGGCTTTGGAAAACACTTCTTAGGCTTTATTTTATACTTATTGGGGCATCAGTAATGAGAATGGCTTATTTGCAACAGCCTAATTTTATCCCTTCTATTCTCCTGAAGCAGTACATAAATATTTCAATTGCTTCTCTGCAGAGAAGCCTCAGAAGATGAAAGCAAGTCCTAGTCTCTTACTCATCACTTTCATTGACACCGCATTCCCTCAGAGCACTGGGTGCCGAGTGAAGGGACCTGATGGGAGAGATCAGCCTGCAGCAACAGATGGTGGTTTCTTGCCAAAGGTGACAGATACTTGCGACACAGGACAAACAGAGCTCAGCTTTAAAATGCCCACTTTGCAACTACTGCATTTTAAAACATAATCAAGACTTCTGTTTCTAAGAAAGTAATGCTTGGCATCATGATACTCCAACACGTAGATTACACTCATGGAAATTTAGTCATCAGCAGTTATCTGAACTGTAGCTTCTTTTGGAAAACAATATGTGGTTTTCAGGTCATGATGACCATAACCAGTAAAAACCTGCAGTGGGATGCAGCTCTTACTGTGAGAGATGGGCTGTCAGTACAGTGTTAAACATGCACAAAGCATCCTGACACGAGAGAAAATATTATCCTATTGAAGATAACAGTGACAAACTGACAGTCAGAAATTGCCTCTGTCAGGATAAAAATCTCTTTAAATTTAGTGAAGGAAAAATGAAATAATGGTCATTTATCAAAAGCAGTGAGAAATCTCTCAGAAAATAAATGACAGAGAACAGCTTTGGAAGGAGCAGGTGAATCTGGTTCTCCTGAAGACAGTGGGCTCAATGGCATAAACCTGGTAAAATTAAATGAGCTAGAAATAAAAATGCTGATTAGAAATAAGTTATCTGAGCATACTATAGTTGTATATTACCCCTATATTATCATCTATAAAGCAAACCCTAAAATTAATGATTCACATGTGATGATTACTTTGGAACTTTCAATATAGGCTTCAAATTGTATATATATATTTTATAGGACTCCAGGGTTTCATAAATCCTAATACACAGGCACAAAGGAGTAACTAAAGATCTCAGGCACTAACTGACAGGAAAACTACTGCAGCAAAATGGGGATAAATCCATCCCACCCTTATAAAGTTGGTTGCCTTTGAGGTCTATGAAAACATGCCTCCATTCTACCCAAGTATTGGCCAGCATGGAAGGTTGCTGCTCACCTACAGTTCCTGTCCAAGCACAAGGAGCCCTTCCATGTGCTGCTTAGAACACCAAGTCCAAAGAACTGCATGAAGGTGGATGCATGGCCTGTCCTCCTCTCCCTTTACAGCTTTCCCAGATGGATCTCGAGCTGGTTTTAGGGAAGTGTCTAGCTTCCTGTAGTTGATCCTGAGGTTTCCAATACAAAATGACCAGAAATGAAAGAACCAGACTATGAGAGTTTATGAAAATGAAACTGAAATTCATCTGGGAAAGGAAAGTATGAAGTTAATCAGTCTGCAAGATTACTGTCCCATCTTACAGCCAAAAGTAGTTACGGCAGAAAAATACAATATCTTTAAGTGCCAATAGACTTTTCCAACTAGTGATCTTATTCCAGCTATTCAGAAGGGAATATAAATCCTGCTTCTCGTCCAAACCCTTATTAATAAGAACTAGCTGAATCCTAACAGTGATACCAGCAATTAATTTTGACTCAAGCTCATGATTTTCATTTTTGTTGTCCTTTTTCACTATCTTTTTCTACCACAGTACAAAGAAATCTGAAGCAAATGAGATTTTTAGCAATTGTAGTGTTGTGAGAAGATAAAAATGAGCTGATGTGTCATGATCAAATTCCCAAAGATAGATTCCTTAGAATCATGGAATGGTTTGTGTTGGGAAGGACCTTAAAGCTCATCCAGTCCCCACCCCCTGCTGCAGGCAGGGACGCCTCATGCTAGAGCAGGTTTCTCCAAGCTGTGTCCAACCTGGCCTTGGACACTGCCAGGGATGAGGCAGTCACAGCTTCTCTGGGCACCCTGTGCCAGTGCCTCAGCACCCTCACAGGGAAGAGCTTCTGCCTTGCATCTAACTGTCATCTGTGATGTTTCTCTAGATCTTGAATTTGGGGTATTCTTCCCTCTTTCTAAATCTATTTTACCTTCATGAGACCTGTGGAATTTTGTTACCTTCTTAGTGATTGATTTCCCTCTCTAATGATTTACTTTACATGGCAATATGGAAATCTTGACAAGAAAACTCATGTCAGTCAAATTCATTCTACCTTATTGTAACTACATTTAACTCATTTTGTTAGAAGTCCACATAAGGTATGGCAATAATACTTTAAATTAAATGTTAATACTTCCGTTTAAATCAACATGCCCCGAGTTGAACTGAATGCATAAACAACAAGTAATTGGGCAGTTGCTCTTTAGTGGTTTGACTTTTATATTCTTTGAAATATCCTGTAAATGTGAGAAATATGTCATTTCTGGATGACTACTGGACATACGCAGTGGACAGCAGTGAGCTGTGTCCTGCTACGTATGAGCTGACATGCAAAGATTGGGCAGATATTTGTATATCTCCTCACTGCAAAGCCTGAGCTCGTTGTGAAGATTGTAAAGGTGCAGTGATGCTCAGACCCCTTTACTCCACATGCCTTTCCCATTTAATTTGCATTCAAAACAATTTCCTTAGAATTTCTAAGTTCTCTGGTACAGAGGTGTGAAATATGGTGGGTTTTGTCATATATACTAAGCAAATGTTTGAGTTGGGGACAAGAAAAGCTTTGAGCTTGGAAGGTGTTTTAGTAGTTCCTAGTAACGTTAAAATTGGAAGTTACTAAAGAGGTGGGAAAAAAGTTTTTTTCTCTCTGACCCTTTAAAATCTGGTACAATCTTGACATAAGAGAGTGAAGTCTCCTAGGAACAGGATCTGGAGTAGAGCTGTCCACAACAAAATCTGTAAATACTGCCTTATAAAACAAGGTCAACCAGAGAAACACTTGAAAGAGTTACACAGAAATCTGTGTAACTGTTGTAATGTTCCCTGGGAGCACAAGTAGTTCGTAACGAGAGAAATGAAAGTCTCCTGACATCTAGGGTAGTTTACCAAGGAAAACACAAGGATCTTAGGATTGCTTAGACCTTTAAGCCATCTTTGTTCTTGTACTTTGGCTCATTTGGATATGATCAGAAAAAGAAAACAAATAGGATTTCATCTTTGCATTCTAGCACTTGATGCTGCATCATTTTCTATGGAGAGACAGAGCTGTTGCGTAGACTGTGGTGCTGCAGGCAATTCTTGCCCATGTGCTTTCATACTTCTTATGTTTATCCTCAGGATTTACTTAGGATTAAAGTAAGGTTTGTGTGTGAATGTGTTGACATTATGCAAAAGGCTCCATACCTCTATTTTTTTTTTTGCCTGTTTATTTTCTGTTCTGAAGTGTGTTAAGCCTAGAAGATTGCTTTGATTAATTGGCAGGAGAGTAAACCATTGCAAAACTGATCTGCAGAACTTTTCAGGATGCTGGGAAACAGAACCTATTTGTTTGCACTCTTTTATTTGGCTTTTTATCCTCATTAGTTCATTGTATTTTTGTGTGTGCATGACTCAAGTGGTAGAAAAACAAGTGCATTTTCATCAGTGTTTGTAACCTGTATGAGTTCCAGGGCCTTTTCTCTTTACATAATCCTTTTTTGCGTCTTTTTTCATGGAATGAGTGGATTAAAAAGCAGTGGGAGAATGGAGTTGGCATCACCAAGTCCAGCCTGTGACTGCTACTATGACTAAGTGCAGATAGGCACTTGCATTCCATCAGGGCTGGACAGACCTGTGCATTCCCTGTCTGAACAGAACTGCTCTTCTGGGCAGCAGTTGGGCTGGTTTGATACTGATTTGCTGGGTAGCACACTCAAGTACCAAGCAATATATTCCTGCTGGGAAAATCTCATATTCTCTGGAACTCAGTCCTGCCCCTGATCATGCCTATGTCTTGACATACTCCTTTTTGTTTCCTTTCCAGCGCCAAGTGTCTGCTCCACATGCTTTCTGACTGCAGCCTCTCCTTTATCTGCAAGTCTCCCTGCCTTCTCCTTCTACACATTGCGACCAGCTGCTTCAGAGTTGCTGCCCCACCTGAGCTTTGCTGCAGTGCACGCTGGACCTCTTGTCTTAAGCATCTTGGCTTTCATCTTCTGTGGAAGGTATTTACACTTTACTGTATTAATACATTGCAAAATGTCTCTTAATGCTAGACAACTGCTGGCAAGCATGAAGAGAGGTGGTAACAAAATGCAGTGGATTCTGTATATTAGAAACAGAATATATAGTCAGAAAAAATAATTCACACTGCATTTCCTTGCACTGAATAAGCAAGTATAGTGTCTTGATTTAGGAGGTTGCTTCATTCCTATGCTCTGAAGATCTCAGCTCTGCTTTAGTTGACACCCTGACACTAAACCTAAGAGGCCAGAAAAATACAGACCAGTCTTCTGCACTATGCAAAGTTCCCAGCATCCTGAGTGTGTCAGGCAGCTGCTGCACAAAAAAAATCTAACTAATGCTCCCAGAGAGCAAAGAGAGCTTGAACTGGGTCCATATTTTAGCTGTATGGTGTGGGCTTCTGGGCGCAGACTCAGTGAGCAGTGGGTGAGTAGGAGTTTTCTGTCTTTGTATTATGTCAGAGTTTGAGGGGAGGCAGCTGCTGTGAATGTTTTAAGACAGGAGGTTTTTCTTTCCTAACCAGACACTTAAGGTGAAATATAAATGTGAGAAGAGGTTTGTCTGAATCTTGAACCAGTGGCCTCTGGAGTCTGAGCACTCTGCAAGATCCTTACCTCGCAGAAAGCTTGCTGACAATCAGTGCAATGTGCAGGGAAGTGACTGATGATACAGAGTGCAAGATGTCCTCCCTGACTGGGAGTCTGCAGCTGTCTTTGAGATAAATGCTTGTGTCTTTGAACAGTTCTGGCCATACACTTAAACAGAAAAGTGCTTGTAAAGAAAAGATGGATCCTTTCTTGCACTTTTCACTCCCTTTATATGTAGGAATCCTTTAAGCAAAGAACGAAGTGCAAAGAAGTTTAAATGAAATTCAGGCTTCAGCAACCTCTGCTTATGAACAGGAAACTGGGAGTTGGACTAACCTGTCAGCCTTGACAATTCTTGAAAGTCTCCGTTTGGCAACACACTTGTGTTAGGAACATTTGTGGGGTTCTTACATGTTCATTTTCTGCTTGCTGGCATCATCTGATTGCTGAATGCATTTTTTGCTACAGTCAGAAAGTTTAATGGAGAAGAGGCATCTCTTTCCTTTTAATTGTGCACTTGAATGTTTCTACCACTCCTTCTAGAACTCTTTGGCCTTGTTGTAAGTCTGAATAAATCTAAATGCCTAAAGAGCAAAGCAATGCTAATCGCTGATGTCAGCACACATCTTTACACTCTTCAGTCTTCACCTTCCCATGGGGTTCACTGACTTCCCCACTAGGCAGAGTTTGAAATGTGGGACTTCCAATAAAGGTAGTCCAGGATTAGAAGATCACTATTACTGTGTTTACCAGTGTATTATTTTCCTTGCTGTCTTTTACTACAGAATCATAAAATGATTTGTATTGGAAGGGACCTTAAAGATGGACAGGGACACTTTCTATTAGATCAGGTTATTTTTTTATACTAGTTATTATTATATTAGGTATGCACCTTTATTATTTCCATCAATAGACTGAATTTGTAAGCTCTTTGGAAATGGGCTGACTAAATGGTTGTAACAAGGTTTCTCACCTACATTGATCAAAACAATCTTGCAGAAGCCAATTATACCAAAACTTCTTTTAGTTCTGTATCACATCCCTTATAGAAGATATCAGAGAAAGAGTCGGAGCGGGAAGAGGTACTTCTGAAAGCTGTGGAATGGTAACTTGCTATAGGAATAAGAAGCTACAGAAATAATAACTTGTAAATAATATTTGAAGGCTATAGCTGGTTAAGTGCAATACAGCTTGAAGTTCAGATCCTGCTTCTTCCAGTTTAGTAAGGGAAATGGGGGTTGAAACTTGATGATCTTAAGGTCCTTTCTGACCCTAACCATTCTCTGATTCTAAATATGTTGCAGACTAATGCACATATGTTCTTAGCATGGTAAAATGTGTACAGCCTTTGATTGCTTAAACTACTGAGAAGGATGGCAAGTGCAAAACCTGTAAACTCATCAGCTCAAGGCAGCATAGCAGCTCTCTGTAGTATGCAGTGCTGTTGATACCACTGCTACAAAATGGAGTGTGTTGTTAAAACCACTGTGGATAAGGAGTTATAGCCTGCATGGAAGAGTGCCATCTTTGTGCTAACTTAGATGTTAAAAATGCTGATTTGAACTCACAGATATACTGGTTATCCTGCTAAAAGAAGAGCTGGAATCTCTTCCCAGAATTACAGCATTTTAATTAGAAGAATGTGAGCGAAGTCTTAATCTTGTTATTAGGGATAGGCACGGGTAAAACGGAAACAAAATCCACAGCAACAGAGCCTAAACACAAAAATCAATGGTTTGAAGACTACTAACTGCAGTGATTGCTGCAGCAACAAAACTGCTTCTTGTCCCTTCTTTTCATACAAGACTAAGCTTGACAGTGAATAAGTTGGAAGAAATACCTCTTCTTGTAACACGCAGCTATTTGAAAATACATAGCTGAACTGCAGGGAAAGGTATTTAAATTTACAAAGCAAATCCCCAGATGCATGAGTATTTTTTTTTTAATTTCCTTTTAGCCCTTCTAAATTCTTGTGACATTTGAGGATCAATAACAATCTCATCTGTAGCTGATTCTGACAGATGTTAATCTTTCCCTTGGCTTTGCAGTCAGCTTGAAATAGTACTTGTTTCTTCATGTCAGGCCTCTGGCAATGCTTACTGGAGTCAGAATTACAGTTTCTAGTGAATCCTATTTTTACTGTCATTAACTTTCTAAACTGTTCCCCGTAGCTGGCAACGTTTCCAGGCTTGGAGACCTACTTAGTGGGAAGCTGGGAAAGTGATGGGTTGTTTGTCTCAAAGCATTGTGCCTTTAATTGAGGTTTGCTTAACTTTGTCATTAAGTCCATTTACGTTGAAGGCATTTCATGACTGTGATCACATACTATGCTTGTAGAGTGACTGCTTTTCTGTTGTGATTTAGCTATTAATGAAAGGGAAAAATAGCTCCATGTTTACTTAAGGTTTTTACAAGTAGGTTTTTTTTTTCCTTCTGCTGACTTGGTTAATAGATTCAGGAAATTTTTGGATTGGAAATCGGAGACATGGCTCACCTGCAGATCCTGTGCTATGCTTCAGCTAAGGAATTGGCTATATCTATTTAGCAAACTACGGTGCTCTGGTTTTGGTACCTACTTGTCTAGATAGCAGTTGATACCACCATCAGAACCCATAAGCCCTGGGCTTATGCTTCCAAATTAGGGACAAATCTTGATCAGAAAGCAACAGGAACAGAAACATTTCTCTCCCAAATGCCATGGAATTGATGGTGAACAGAAAACAGTGGGTGCAGAATTGCTATTTGTGTTCATCAGTTGTACAGGCTAATTTCCTTCTCTTAGAATATGTTAGGGGTGACCCAAACCATGTGAGTTCTAGCATGAGCTTGGCAATGATCATTTTAGTTGGGGAAGCCAAATACTCATTTCTTAATAAGAAAAGAAGGCTGATTAATCAGCTGCGTCATCCTGCTCTACTTCAGGATTGGTATGAATGGCATTCCCTATGGATCAGCCTACACAGAGGCAAATGCCAAACCATAATTAAGACTGAGTGACTGCGAGTTCAATGAAATGTTTCAAAATACCAAATTAAGATTGAGTGACTGAGTTCAATCAAATGTTTCAAAATATCACTCATGTTTTAGATAAAATAAAAAGCTAGGGATATTCTCAGTCAAGCAGTTAATTTCTTCCTGAAAACTTAGAGTCAGAGAATCATGGAATCTACTAGGTTGGAAAAGACCTTCAAGATCATCAAGTCCAACCATTGCTCAGCACTGCCAAGGCCACCACTAACCCATGGCACTGAGGGCCTCCTCTACATGGTGTGTGAACGCTTCCAGGGATGGTGACTCCAGCACTGCGCTGGGCAGCGTGATCCAGTGCCTGAGCACCCTTTGGGGAAGGAATTGTTCCTCATCTCCAGTCTAACCCTTCCCTGGTGCAGCTGAGGCCGTTTCCTCTTGTCCTACACTTGTGATGGTCTTAATTTGAAGATTTTCACTATGACTCTCTCCAAGTTGAGGAACTTTATTTCCATTGTACAGGTTTGCATTAGGTTCCACTGCAGTGTATAGACTGGCAGATGGAACATGGCAGCTTCCCTCTCTCACATTCTTCTTTCTGAATGATGCTGCAATGCTGCCTTGTTTCTGGGGCAGATAATTTGCAGAGCCTCTAGGAATTAAAACAGGCTTTTAGAATATTTTAGAAAGAGAAATAATAGCAACCTACAAAACCTCTTGCAGATATTACTACAAGCGGCAAAAATCACGCCTGGAAGGGAAAAGGGTTGTTTTAGAGATAAGTCAGTAGGTTTTTTCAGCTGTTATTTTTAGGTAATTAATTCCCAAAGGGTATTTCTATGCATTTTGTTTCTTGCATCTAGCAAAAAAGTGTTTAAAATAGGAGCTGAAGACAGCTTATGTTAAATTTTCTTGCAAGTTTGTCTAGTTGAAATTAACGATGATTGTTTCAATACTTGTCTAGTTCCTTATGTGCCCCACGTTGTGCGCAATAATGAAAATCTGATCATCAGCACATCCATAAATGACTCATCTTTACTGCTCCCACATGTTTGCACAACTTTACTGACTGTTTGCTTTGATGAATATTTGGTATTTGTCATGTGAAGCTATTCCATCACTTTTGTAATATGGGAAATTCCAAGCACACCGAACACCTTAACACCACGTCACAGCTCATTGATTCGTACTCATTTTGTGACCCAGTGCAGTATGACACAGTAGTCTAATTACCAGTCACATAAGATAAAAGTTACAACACAGACATCTGGCTGCAACCATGCACCCGGATTAAACAGTTTCTCATCTGGCTCTACTATATTATGGAACAAAGCAGGTGGTAGAACCTTAGGTAAGAGCTGTCATTAAAGAGTAAACAATTGCTTTTCTTTCTTGTTTAGTTGGTTGTTTCTTTCCCCAGTGGATCAAGGTGATACATTTATCTCATGCCAATAAGGCTTTACTCAACAAAAATGCTGGAAATGGAAGATTCTTCCTTTTTACTTTATGATTTATTGAATGATGGCATTGCTGGGAGAAGAGGGAAATAAAGCTGCAGGAAATAGGAGAAGCAGGTTAAAGGGTTTTGTCAGATCTCTTTTTTGCAGTTCTGTTTCCTTTGCTTTGTGCCTTGCCATGGGTCCATGCTGCACCTGCAACAGGGAATTTGAAGCTCCCCCACATGATTGGGGAAGATGCAAAAGGGATGTAAATTCTCATTCCAAATTCGCCTTTTACTAACAAGTAAAACTTGTTACTAACTCACACAGGGTTGATAATACTAGTATTAAATTCTGGTTTTCTGTGTTGGGTACATGGTTTCTTTTTCTACCTTTATGTTCAACCCTGCAAAGAACAGTGTTGGGATTTTGTAAGGAATCTAGGCACATGTGCTCTAATGCTTATATACTGCACCTACAGCTTGTCAGCTGGGAACCTGCTGGTGATACACGAGCTGTCTGCTATCATTTTGGTCTTTGCTGTCTAGTCATTAATCAGAACAGAGAAAACATAATAAAATGCAGAATCCTTTCCCCACATCATTATGGTATTTCCATGTTTTGTATGCCAATATTAATCAATTAACCTTGAAATACTTGAAATTCACTGTCATTATATCACTTAACACTGTAACCACGTATTTCTTTTGTCTGGGTATTTGATGTGCATCTTGTTGTATTTATTACAGTATTACTTGGGAATGCTGGTGTCTGTTGAATCAGTTGTCAGGAGCAATCACAGAATCACACACAGAATCACAGAACTGGTAAAGTTGGAACAGAGATCATCTAGTCCAAGCATAACAGTGACATATTCCGAATTGGAAGGTAATATGCATGAGCATATGGTGGAAAGAAACAAAAGATGACATTTGTAGCCAGATGTAATCTGGCTATATTGTATGGTCAAGAATGGAACTCCACAGATTGTTGTCATAATTATAGCATTAGGAATAGATTTTTCTTAGGTGTTTGCTTATTTTTACTACACTGTTCATCAGATGATGACTACATGACAATTTTAGATTGTTTAACACAAAGGAAATAAGTGGTGGGTTGGTTTTTGGATTTTTTTTAATAACATATGCCTAACAGTTCTCTGACTTAAAAATCTCTTTAAAGATATATATTGTGTTTGCATTTAGCATATTTAAGCTTTTCTGTTGTTTTTTTTGTGGTAAATATTAGGTTCAAAGCAGATAGTCAGGTTTTATACCTTATAAGATCATTTTCTGCCAGCTTAAAATGGAAACCAAAGGAAAGTTTTGATCAGATGTGCACCTACTTTCTGTGTGCAATGTCACAGTACGAACAGATGTCTCTTGATGAAGAGCTTTCGCAAAATTTTATTGCAAAGATAGAGAGATGAACTTTAAATCTGCCCAACGACATTACATCAGGTTTTCTGTGGCATTCGAAATGGGTGATTTTCTTAGAAAGTATTTCCTTTCAAGTGATGGAACAATCCTGGTTCCAGTGCTGAAGACTAAATTCAGATGACTGAATTCAAACAAATTCTGTGATTCTGTGACTTGAATGCTTTTGCAAATCTGAAATGTTGAACAAAGATAGGAAATTCTATAGTTCCTAAGTAGTTTTTTACTTTCTTTGCTTTCAAATAGAACAGAAGGAGTGGGAGAGAGGAGAAGTAAAAGGCCACATTTTTCTGTCAAAGCATAGAGGGGAAAAAGTGGTCCTTAGTGCAACCCTTCACAGCACTACTCTGTTCACAAAGGCAGTTTACAGTGCAGGAATGCACATCTAGGGAGAGCTGGTGGATCCAAGTCCCTCTAATGCATGTGATGTGATTCTGCATGCTTTGGCAAAGCCAGAAACTCACACTTTTGGCATATATAAAGTGCCCTGGAATGTGAGGCTAAGCAGTGAACCTTTGCACTCTTCTGTTTACAGCTTGTGCCTGAGAAAATAATGAGAGGAAAGTTTGGCAAGAACAATTGGGGCTGGAGGATTTGGATCCAGGCAGAACAAAATAATAGATGTTGAGTATTTAGAGCTTTGATAAGAAACACCAATAACAAGGAGAGGAATGGAATGGGCCCGTGACATGCAAAATAAAGCATGCTTAGGCTGTGTGGCTTGACATCTTTGTAACTAAAATGTAAGTTGGTACACAAGTGCAATGCATAATTGAGTACATAGTTCTTGGCAGACTTCAAAGTGGAGGCAACAAAGAGCATCACCTGATTTTAGTCTGGCTTAATAGGGAAATGACACTTATGAAATGACACTGTCTTGTGAACCCTTGATGCAACAACCTGTGAAATTGTTGAGTGCCATTCACATCCCACAGAAGGTTAGAGGTTTCAAAGCTACTAGCTTTCTAAATAAAGATAATGTTAAAGATAATGTTTCTACAAGTTTGATTAAAATGTAGGATAGGTAGAGGTCCTGACCAGAATAAAAGCTATGGTGTTAGAGGTCTGTTTGATTAGAGAGTTTGTGTTAGACATGTGTATCTCTATGTCCTCGAAGTTACCCAAACTTCACAGATGCTTACAAATTTAGTACATGCCAGAAACTCTGACCACCACAGAGAACAAGGTTTCATCATTTCTGCTTATTGTACTGCTTGTTTTAATACAAGGACTGAAGTAAAATTATGAACCCAGGGGAAAAGAGAGGGGCAGACCCCAAGCTTTTTAACATGTGTGCCTGTGACCTGCAGCAACAAGTTACATTTGCAGTTAATGGTAATATAAAAAGTATGACAAACAAAGAAGAGGCAAAAACCTTTTCATAGAGCATTATGGATTGCTTGGTAATCAGCATAAGCAAACAACACTTTATGAAACAGTCAGCCTGTGGTAGGAATACAGAGGAATGTCATCCACAGATGAACAAAGAATACCAGCCTTATTTACAGGACTGGAGTCTTAGGGGAAGAAGTGAGTATGAAACAACCTTGAATGAATAGTTGATTGAAAAATGACTGGCTGTAACCACAGTAAAAACAGTTAAAACAGGAGAAAGAGGCTATTTTCTCTCTGTTCTTATTTATTTCTCTTGACACAGTTTGCATACCTTTTCCTGCCAGGTGAGAAGTGCAGTTAGTGCGATCAGTTTTGCTGAGGGAAATAGATAAAATTGCTAACACTGTGATCAGAAGAAAGATCACAGTGTGTTCCCCATTAATGAGAACCCCTTCAACATACTATCAGTACGTAAGAATGACCGAGATAGACCAGATGAAAGAATCTTCTTGTCAATCCTGTTTGCCTGAAGAGGCAAATAGAAGATCCTTCTGGAAGTGTCTGAGAGCAAGATAAGCATATAGTGATACTTTTCCAACTCTTCTCCTCTCCTGCAGTGTTTGGATGAGCAGCTTTCTGTGCAGGGTTTTCTATGTGTTTAAAATCTTCAGTATATTTCCCATCCATGTCCTTGTTTACCTATTCCTTGAGTCAATGTACATTTTGAGCAGCAAAGTGACTGGGAGTTCTGCAGCTTAATTCCATGATGTGGAGCAATGGCTTTCTGTCATTATTGAACCTGTCATCTGGTGGTTCCCTTTGGTGCACTTAGCTTTTGTAGTAGAAGAGGCACCAGGCAGCTGAGCCTTCTGAATCTGCCCACGATTTAAATCCCCTTTGGACTTTTGCTGTTTTGCATAAGTCCAAAAATATGGTAGTGGGGAGAGCTGAGGAGCTGGGCTTAATCGCCAGTACAGCAGCCAGATAGTGAGGAAAGAATCTAGCCTGTGAAAAGATAACCTTTTTATAGGTAATGGAAGCACTTAACCTGAATTCTTGGTCAAAGGCAATATATGATGAAAAGAGAAAATGCCAAAGCTAATGGCTGTGGACTGCAGCCAGCTGGAAAGGAAAAACAAACCAGAAACACCTAAACCAAAGCCCAAAACCCCAAACTGACTAATGAGAGAAAGAATGGGTAGCTTCTCATGTGGAAAACCTTTTAGGTGTTAAACCAGTAATAAATACAGGCCGTTATCACATGGACGTCATCCTTCATAGTGGAGCCAGTTTGAATCTTACCTAGGAGACTGTCAACCATAATGCTGTTCCTTGTTTCCGAGTTCCTTAAAGACCTGCTGCCTGGCTGTACTCCGCTCATCCCTAGAATTCTGCGTTGAGCACATCTACCAAGAAAATAATATTGCAGAAACTTTGCTGCTTGTTATTGACTCCCCAATCTTAGTCCTCTAGTAAATGGTACAGAGATCCTTCTTTGAGCAGGAAGATGGACAGAGGACCTCCTGATATCCCATCTAATTTGATCTATTCTTTGATCATGCAGTCATGGAGTCACGGAATCAACCAGATTGGAAAAGACCTTCAAGGTCATCAAGTCCAACCATTGCTCAGCACTGCCAAGGCCACCACTAACCCATGGCACTGAGGGCCTCATCTACACAGTGTGTGAACACTTCCAGGGATGATGACTCCAGCACTGGCCTGTGCAGCGTGATCCAGTGCCTGAGCACCCTTTGGGGAAGGAATTGTTCCTCATCTCCAGTCTAACTCTCCCCTGGTGCAGCTTGAGGCTATTTCCTCTTGTCCTGTCACTTGTTCCTTGGGGCAGGCCACCAGCCATCTCCTGGCTCCGTCCTCCTTTCAGGAGAGTGATGTAGAGATATGCTATACTTGTCAGTATTTGAAGGCCACCTTCATCTCAGGGAACCCTGTAAAACTGACTTCTGATTTGTTCTGTACACTGTTGCTTTACCAAACATTTCTTTATGTCTGTTGCTATGAAGTATTTTCCATGTTGAAAGTCCTACAGAAGGCATAGTCCTTTTCTAGACGTGTGAAAGTGGTAGCAATAATTAAAAAAAAAAAGATGGAACTGTGCATTTACTTTTCCTGCTACTTAAGAATTCTTAGAAAATCAGAAACTAACAGAGAAGTGTACAAATGTGACATTTCCTAGTGATCAGCAATCTGAACAAACTTGTCAAACATGACTCTGTATGTGGTGTCTGTAATTCTGCTTGTGTTCATAAAGAGCTAGCACACACAAAATAGAGAGAAAGTCATGGAAAACTTAAGATATCCTCTAGGTTATTAACTTTGGATGCAGAATTTCCTGTTCTCTTACTGGTACATAAAGAGCTTGTATCCATAAAAGACTTAAATGATTTTCTTAATGAGAATAGAAAGCTGTAACTTCTGAAACGCAATTCTTGGGTTACTGAACTTATAACCAAGCAAAGTTATAGAAGCTTGATATAAAACAGAATAAAGTTAATGGTCACTTTGGAATCCATTGCCTTTCTAAAGAATCCAAAAATCACTCAAATGTAATGGACTGTAGCTGTACAAAGGAAAAGCAACAAGCCCTATGTCCACTTGCATGTTTAGTTCAAAAGAAGGAATGTGTAAATGTAATTCAAAACATTTAAATCCCCTAAGGTTACATGCATGTGTGTTTGTCTCAGAGGTTTTGAACACTTCACCAAGGAATCAATCACAGTGTGCTTGATTCCTTCAGACAAACAGCAGTAAAATTTGAATGGAGTATGAAACTCTACTAAATGTGAATTATTAGAAAGCATTTCTTTTGAATATTTCTAACTTACTAAAACCTTACAAACAAAGGGGCACAAATTTAAACAGAAAAGCAGCAGGTATAGTTTGTTTCTTAGGGACTTCCAGAAATGTAAAAGGAAGCTGATAAGGAATGCAGTGTAACTTAGCACTTCATAAGTGCCTGATAGAACACATTATCTGTGGGTATCTCAGTTTTTAAATGCACAGTTTTCAGTTCCTGGAAAAAAATTTCCAAAGCTTTTGAGCTCCCTAATTCTGTATTGATTTTCAGATGCTTCAGAATCTGCTAAGTGGGTTCTAAATGTGACACACAGGTACAGTGAAACTGGGAATTGGTAGCTGCTTTTGAAACAAAAAATGCCCTTTCTTTTGTAGAACATTCCGCCCTGAAGCAAGTTGTCCTATGAGTCATATCATAGAATCACAGAGTGGTTTGTGTCCAAAGGGACCTTAAAGCTCATCCAGTTCCAACCCCCTGCCATGGGCAGGGACACCTTCCACTAGAGCAGCTCCAAGCCCCATTCAACCTGGCCTTGAACACTGCCAGGGATGGGGCAGCCACAGCTTCTCTGGACAACCTGTGCCAGTGCCTCACCACGCTCAAAGTAAAGAACTTCTGCCTAAGAGCTCATCTCAATCTCCCATTTCGAGCTTAAAACCCTGAAGTCACAACCGTCTGAGCAGCAGCTGTCTGCAGACTGAGCAGTGTCACAGTCCATCAGCTGCAGGTAGAAAATGCACTTCATACATCTAAATAAAGTGAAAAACTTGTACGTTTTCAGAGATGGCTATTCTATGCCTCCTTGCCCGTTCTTAATGAGGGAAAATTGTTCAAAGGCTGCTGTGTAAAAGTGTTATTTTTCAGTCTGAAATATGAACGCACCAGAAAATTAGGAATATGCACACCTGCAGTGACCAAACATACATGCACAGTGTGACAGTTCATTCTTGCCTACTGACCCAAACAGCTGATGTGCCCCGCTGACTGTCCTTAAAGGCCACAATATAATCATTTTGATGGTTAGTGAAAGTACAGCTCCTAAATGGGACTGAATTTATAGTTACGTTCATCAGAATTCAAGTTGTTCTTGCAATGTGTTAAGCAATGAATAGTTGAAACTAGCAATTTGGATGGCTGTGCTAATACATGCACCTTAAATGCTGCTCTGGAGCTGGTACATAGAGCATCAAAAAGGGATCGTGAAATAATGGGCAGGAAATGATGCATTTCAGAAAATGCAGGCTGTGTCATTTACCACAGGGCAAATGGCTCTGTGAACAAGCACAGGTCTTTTTCCATACTTGAGTCATCCAGCACATAAAGGCTTCAAACAAAAAAAGGAAAAGATATGTTTCAAAATAGAAGAAAACCCCCATATATTGTGTGAACCAGAGCTGTTAAATGTATTGTAATCAAAGAATATATAGTAATGAGGTGTTTGGTGAATTTCCATCCCCAACATTTCTGAAGAACTCTTTCCTTTCCTTTTAAAAGCCTGGATCACATATGGTTGTGTAAAGAACAAACCAAAGTGCTTCACCAAAGTAAAGCAGTGAACCAGACCACAGAAAAATCTGTCACCTTTATACCTACACAGTACAGAGGGAAAAATATGAAACTATTCAGAATAGGAATGATTCAAAATAGTAATTTTTAGACTAGCAAAGCCATGCTTAGCATATAGAAAGTTGTCCAAAAAATAATCTGCTTACCAGCTGTACTTATACTGGGCTAATTTCCTCATTGTGGATCAGAACTGCCAGAAAGAATGTAATCTTTTATTACTTTTCAGAGCAGTTAACAACTAACTGAGCTAAATCAGTTTTTCTCACGTACTTTTTAAGGCAGCGATGTTTCTCACAAATAGGGCACTCCAAACTAAATGACACAGTGTAAGGAACAGATTCAGTTTATCGATTATTCATTCATTGCATTGTTTTTATTCCTGGAAAGATCCTTTTATTTGCATCACAGAAATGGTCATTATGATTTTGGCAATAATATGTAAACCAAGGCCCAAAACAAAGTCAAACTCTTAACCTTCTGTTTGACTTTTTCAGTCTTTGTGCTTGAATCTTTTTCCACTGAAATCAATGAGAGTTTTGATACACAGCAAGTCAATGGGAGCAGAATCTGATCTTTTATTAGCACATTGTTATGGACCCCATGGGAACAGGAAATTTGATTTCAGAGCTAGGAACATCAATTAGGGAGAGCTGGTTTTGAAATCAATTTTAGTGGTCTGGGTTCAATATTCAGGTTTAGAAAATCTCTGAACAAAAAATGTCTTGAACTATACAGAGTGGCCTCGCTCCTGCAGGTTTGATTTCTGACAGTGATCAGATCTGTGTCCAGAGAACATCTGTAGGGACTATCAGGGTGAGGGGAGACTGTGTTAGGGTTTGGGCTGTAAAGTTCAGGACAGGCAATTCCTCAGGATTTTTCATCAGCGACTGTAGCGATAGGAAAAGGGATGATGGGTTCAAACTGAAACAAAGAAAGTTCAGGTTAGATATAAGGAAGAAGTTCTTTCCTTGGGGGAGGGTGGCGAGGCACTGGCACAGGTTGTCCAGAGAAGCTGTGGCTGCCCCATCCCTGGCAGTGTTCAAGGCCAGGTTGGACACACGGGCTTGGAGCACCCTGCTCTAGTAGAAGGGGGATTGGAACTGGATGATCTTCAGTTCCTTTCCAGCCCAAACCATTATATGATTCTATTATTTTTGCTCTCTTTTGTTACCATCTCACAATTTCTTCCAGGGAATACCTCTAGTAATGTGGAAGCCATAGTAATGTGATAAAACTGATCCTAGCAATAGAAAACGTGAGTCTGATCAGTCTTGATTTTTGTTTTCTGATAATGGCAGCTACTGTGCCATAAAATCTCAAAGCATTGTTGTAAGTGCAAGAGCTTAGGCAAAAACGAAGAAAGGCTCTTTACTGGGAAATAAATGTTGCGTCTGAGGTAAGAAAAAGTCAAAGGTGTTTTGTTCATTGGAAAATGGCACAGGAAATTCAAGTGATGCTCCAGAAGCTGGCAGTAAAGCCATTGAACATGTTATTTCAAACTCCCCCATGCAGTTATTTTCATTTTGAATTTAGGTAATATGCCAGACAAGTCTTGTACATATGTATGTATGATTTCTATGTGCATACAGCAATTTGCATCTTAATAGCTGTATGCAAGGCTCAAAATACCAATCAGCACTTTGCATATTTTCTCCTGCTGTGCAGTAATGGTGCAATCTAAATGTCTTTCACGTGAATATAGTCACACAGAGATTATGCCTGAAGGTAGTCAAGTACTGCATTCTTCTGTCTCTCATTTCTAAATACGTGAGAGCACTGGCCAGTGTGGTGTACATGGCTGTGCTTCACTTGGGGCCAATGCATTCCAAGATGTGCTGACTAGTGAACTGCTGTAACCAACGGTATCTTCTGTGACTTACCAGCTCTGCCAATGCAGTCAGCATCTTACGTCTTCATTTGTGTACCCATTAAATTGGATTTCATCCCTTTGCATGTGTCCCAATTATTGTTTCCAAGTGGCAGGTGTTGATGTTCCAGTACATCATAACTCGTTTGCAAGCACTTAATTATCTCACAGAAGCGAGATCTGTGGACAGAGAATCCTACTTGTACACAGAGGGAGTTCTGTGTCATTGGAGTGTTTTTTTATGCATGCTACAGGCTGAAAAACACATCTAATGCAAGGTAGAAATCATAAGCTCTATAGTTTCTTTAAATATGGAAAATTTTCCAGGCTGTCATCGTTGGCACCCTTACATGTTTCACTTTCTGAGGCGTAAATGATGACCAGAACTTAGTATTCAGAATTTGGGGACAGTATAGGTTTATATCAACAGTCTGAGATTTTCTTCCACCAAGTTTCATAGCTTTAGACTAGTGGAAGCAGGCAGATGAGAGTGCACATAACCCACATGAAGTTACTACATTCTCTTGACAACAACAAAAATGATTTTGCTTTGCTTGGCCATGTTCATTTTGGGTCTAAATAACACATCCACAGGCAAATATTTAATGAATTCAGCAGAGCTGCACAAAGGGCATTGTGTCAGGAGAACAAGCCACATGCATCCCATAGGACATCTATCCCAGAGCTTCTGTCATAGAAATGCTCTTAAACACATTGGCCTCTCTGACCTGGCTCGAGTCAAACCCAGCACAGGAAGAGTTTCCTCCTTGCTGTGTGAGCAATGCAGCTGGATCAGCATTGCTACACGTGCCTTTCACTTCTTTACCATGGGGCATGTTTCTTGGGCAGAGGTGTGATCTTGCGTTTCTCCAAGTGTATCTCAGCTAATGTTTTAGTTCGTGGTCACTTTCTGAATAAGCCCTTAAAACTTCTGTCCAGCAGAGAGCGCTTGCCAGCAGAGGTCATCGTTGCTGTGGCCGGTTTGAGTTTCACTGACTTTAGTTAGGCTGGGATTTGAAGGAGAGACGAATATTTCTAAACCCAGCAATCCAGGATTGACTTCTGGGTTTAGAATATTGAATCTTTGGGAATGAAAACGTTCATTTTATTACCCCTTTATTTTTTATCAGCAGATTTTGCTCTTAAAATATAGACTAAGAAAAAGGCAGAATTATGTTAACTTCTTAAAATGAGCAGTATTTTTTCCACATGCTTTTAATTTAATTCAATTAATGCTAATTAATATGTATTCAATATTCTGTTAATCCTAAAAGCATTTTGTAAGGAACCACAGAACCAATTGATAGAACTTGCATTTAAAGGAACATTTTTAGATGGCCAAAGCCATGGAGCAGTAGGGGAATTTATGGGACTTATTCTATTGATTGAAATAATCTAGTTTTTAAATGTGTTCTATCTGAGCCTTGTTCTAAGTATCCCATTAAAGAAACACATTTTACATTTGCAAATGTTAATCTGAATACCTATTTTAGGTATTTTTCTAACCTGATCTTTTAAATTAACATCTTACAGTGATTAATAGGCTGCTTGGTTCTTCTATGTGACAACTGTTTACTTAGGATATGGGTTAGAATGAGCCTTTGTGCTCATTTTAATTCTCCCCTGAACTTAAGTGAAGACATCTGAAAAGACAATTTAAGCTTTTGATTGGGAAAATGGATACTGCTTAGCTAGGCAGATGAGAAAAAGAAAACCACAGTTACTTTCTTTACTACCTTATTGTGAGACTGACAGATCCCTTTAGGGTGAGTGGCTGGGATTGATAAAGATGTGAAATCACGATTACTCCACTGCGGATTCATCAGGAGGGCTCCTCTCCAGCCCTTGCTGAGATTTGTTAGAAAATGATTCATATCTATAATTACTAATATATTTAAAGGCCAAATCTTACTTACAACACTCCAGTGAACACTCCAGTTAATATGGTTCTTCATTCTATCACTGTAACCTCTTTGTGAAAGGGCAGAAAATATTGTAACCTGAGTTTCGGATGAATGTCTGTAATGGTAGTTGTCAGGGTAATTTGAAAAAGCCTGTTTTCCATAATATCTGAAACAGCCCAGAGCTGCAGAGTATGAAAGTACAGGCAACTTAGCTGCTTCTTTCTCTTTTTGCGGGTAATTGTCACATTTTACTTTGGCTTAGCAAAAAAAATGCCCAAAAGACTTTATTGTGATACTCTAATGCATGAAAACACCCATAAATTATCTGTCTAACACAGTGCAGCTTCGAAGTTGTGACAACTTGGAAAAACCAGCCTGACAAGCAGGCTCACTTTGCAGTTTTTCTAAAAGTTCTTGAGCATATAAGGAGAATTTAAAGTGAAGAAAGCAACTGCAGCACAAACACTTTTTGTTCTCAGTACACAAATTCCTCCTGTCTCCCTGACTGGGGTCCCCATTTTTGTCTCTGCCTGGTGCATCAGATAAAACAGTGTTACCACCTGGCATAAACCAATAAACATTATCAGTTTCATCACTGGCAGGCAGCAGAGAGTTTGTAAGCTTTTCCAAGTGGACATCCTAGAGGATACAGTCTCTAGTGATCTACTACTCTGCCTATAGCTAAAGGTTTCTGCCTTGGCCCAGTCATGCTTTGATTTACCAGAATTCCTATTTATATTAGTAAAGAAAGAAAGGAGTTCTTATCTAGATTAGAATTATGCTATAGGAAAAAGAAATAAAGTGTTAAGTAAGCCTTAATATTCAGAACAAAGACAGTATTTTCATATAGGTGTGACTGCTGTATGATGCAAATAAAAAGAAATTCTCATATACCTGGATAAAAAGAATAAGAATAATATTACATTTCTCTAAGATTAATCTGTTCTTACTAAAGATGGTTTTTGAGCTTTAAGCTTAAACACAAATGCTTTATGAACACCTTCCACATATGTGTGCTGTTTAACCTGCGTTAGCAGATGCAATTTTCAGTTTCCCTAGACCATGATTTCCTTGTAAATGCTGTTTTTAAGAAATGAGCACTCTGTATTTCAAAGCCATCTGCTCTGTTCTCCTCAAGAGAGTGAAAATCACTGTACAGCAAAACCACATTGGCTAATTTTGAAGATCCCAAACTTCCACAACTGGTGCGACAGCCGCGTTCCTGCTTTGTGAACATTGGCTCTTGTGGGGCACTCACCTCAGAGCAGCGGCACTGGATGCCGGCAGTACCGGGAATCCGGAGGGTTGTCTGAGCTGGTTTGTAGTCCGTAGCACCCCAGTCCGTAGACACTTTCCCAAGCCAGAAGAGCCATTCACATTCCCTCTGCCTTTCCAGCCTCATTCACTGCTTGCAGGGCTCAGCTAGCTGCACTGACTCACAGAAATGAAGCTCCCTCTGGGTCCTAGTGCTGTAAACGTGTGGGAGCTGCACGGACTCGCAGGAATTCAGCCTCTGGCGTGGTGCCTAGACCATGCAGTGATGCACAGATGTGCAGTGAAAGTTTCAAAGTGTGCACTGGTATGACTGTGCATACAGAATACTGAAAAAAACCTTCAGCTTCCTGGTTCCACTGTCAAGAACTGAAACCCTCTTTAAGGGATGTTTTGTCCTCAGCCTTTCTACTTTGCATCTTAATCCTTGCTATCCATTTAAAGATGAGAGCTCACAGAAAGAAACTCCACGCTCTCTGATGAATGGGTCTTTTTGAAAATCATCTGTGGAGCCGTTTACTTGTGTGAGGAGTCTATAAACGAACCTCCAGGAACACTAATAGTTAACTGATGAAGCAGTGGACTGGGTTCCCTGCAGGAATTGTGCAGTCCCTGTTATCAGCTGGCTGTAACAGAGGTCAGCCAAACACTGATCTGGAGTAGCAAAGAAATATTTGACCCTGACTTGGGCAGAGGAAAAGATTATATAAGAACCTTTCCAGACAGAATATTCAGTGTTTAACATACTTACCTTGAAAAGCAAGGAGGTATGGAAATGTTTCCCATTATGTATGGGGAGGAGAATTAAGTACTTTACAAGGAAACAGCAGTGTGGTTTTGAGCACTGATAAATATAGGAAAGAAATGGAAAAGCAAAAAATTTTTTAAGATGCCAGGGAAAAAAAGCATGTTGGTTAAAAACTCTACTCTAAAAAAAAATATTGGCTAACTATGTAGAGAACTGTGAAGCAGCCGCTTAGAATTTCGTGGTTCTCATTCTGGAATAGTGTAACCTTCGTGATTGCACAGACATAAGGAAAGAATTTAGATTGTCCTCTGTTGAAAAGTAGACACAGCATTTTATCTGTGTAGAAATCATGGAACTTGTTTGATTCCATCCAGAAGAGGGCAGCCGTCGGGAGAGCCTTGTCCTTATAATCCTCTGGGTAAGGGAAGGATGTGTGGAAGGTACTACGTAAGGGCGTGGAGCAAGGCGGCAAAGTAGCTTGAAGATAATAATGCTTCTTATTTACCACATGGCTATGCTTCTTTCTAAACCTGAAGCAAGCACATATTTATGTTTTATTATAACTAGTTGGCAAACCTTAAATTTATTTCCAGTCAAAAGAT
>JANHGB010052916.1:0-10374 GCA_026283785.1 Coracopsis vasa
GAAAGTCAAAAACACAGCACTGCAGCAGCTACTAAGAAAGAGAAAAAATGACTGCTACTGCTGAACCCAGGACACCAGGGCAGGGGGATTGGAACTAGATGACCTTAAGGACCTTTCCAACTCTAACCATCCTATGGTTCTATAAATAAATTATTCCAGAAAAAAGCAACAGAGATGGTTTTTCATATTAAGAACTGTAAGTTCTGTTAAAGAATGCACACTATCTTCAGAATTTTATAATATGGGAACAAATGGACACTCATTATAATCTATACTATGTTGTCTTGTCAGATTTGATCAACAGGCTATAGATGCGTTCGGTGTTAAAAGCATTTAGTAAGAGTATAGGTTGTGGTTTAGTTTAAATTACTAATATTTCATTAAATATTGGTTTTGATTATCCTGTGAACCCTGGTTTTAAGTATCACATATTTGAAAGTCTGAAATGTATTAATATGAATGGCTTTATTAAAAATTAAAGAATAAATGTGGAGTTCTGGGCCCTGTTAAATTCCACATCAGCTTCACTATTAACAGACTCAGGAGTCTGCCCTAGATATAAAAGACATATGGATCTCTGCCTTGTGATACTAGCCTGGAGAATACCTATGTTATGGAAGGCTATTTTTCCCATGGAATTTTGTATCCGGAGGCAGTTAACTGAGTTTTTCATTGTTTTGCTGTTGCTTTTTTTTGCTCTAACTTTTCTTTGAAGTTATGTGATATCAGTACAAAACTACTAACAACTCCTTTTATTATTAGTAGCAACTAACATCAGTAAAATCTGAGCCATGACACATTTATGTCAAAATAAACCCCCAAACTGAATAGAATTTAGTAAGATGGCTAAATGCATTTCAAGATGAGAAACCACTTGAAAACCTTAGCAGTCATCAAGGAAATTCTACACACCATGGAAATTTATCAGCAATGTTTCAGCTGGAAGCACTACGCAAGATGCATAGTTGCAAGGCATGACAGGAATCCTTGCTCTGAACCCCTGCTTATCTACAAGTACAATACAGGCAACCACTGATACTGGAAGAAGAAATCCGAATTATTTTATGGTTTATGTTTCTGACCCAGATCTCCTCTGAAAACCACACGTGACAAAATGTAATTTTTCAGATTTCTGGAGAAGGATCATATTGCCCAAGCTGTGCAGAGGCAACTGGCAGGATAGGCATATAGTGTCAACTTAATCATATTGCTTGCCTTTGTTGAATTAAGTCAGATTCTTAACATTACTTGAAGTAATTTATAGTAGTTTAATACCCGTAAGTCAATCTATTCAAGGCACATTTTCTGGTCTGTTATGAAAAAACACTTGGATTAATTCTGGTAATTTCATTTTACATTATAGTTCAACCGTGGCTAACTTTAATTAGAAATGTCATACATACAATATACAAGGCCAGATACATTCCAATTCTCAATTAAAATCGTGAACTGCATCTACCTTTTTTTTCTTTTACTAGAGTGGAAAATAGGAAAGGTTTATCTTAAAAATGTAGTTTCCTCTCATTGTGTTTCCCTTAGCTTTGATGAATACTTGCGAAGGTCAAGAGACCTTTTTTGTGTGCGTCTCAGAACAACTCAAAAGAGAAGGGACCTAACAGCTCGTTGTCGCTTGGGCAGATGGCCGAGAAGCAGAGAGGGGATTCTGCTCCACAGAGACTGGAGATGCTTCCTTGTGTTGTGTGCCCTAAGGCCATGAAGATCAACTGCCCTGCAACAAACTGCCCGGAGACAGCGGCACAGACCCTGCGGCGCCTGCCAGGGCACGACGTGAGCTGGATTTGGGGCTCATCAGATCCCCTGCGAGTGAGTCTGACCTATGGGAGGGTTCCAGGAGAGTCCGACGTTATAAAAGTGCACCGTCCTGCAGCCGCGTGGTTCGCTCCTCCACCCTGGACCACAGCTGAAAGGACCACAGCTAAAAGATCGAGAAGACATCGAGAAGACATCGCTGGATCCATGGGGTGGGTGGTGATGCTATTTCTCTGTTTTCTTCTTTCTTTCTTCCCTCCTTCTACTTTGTGTCTTTTATAAGAACCCACGAAGACTTTTGTTCTTCTGACACAGTTACGAAGGTTACAAAAAAAATTAATTGTTGTTTCATTTCTTAACCTCTGGAGGGCCTCCGGGTTTCTCCTGTGAACCGCGCAGAGAGTGGTAAAAGATCGTCTCCCCCAGGACCCGCCGGGCGGGACGGGACGACATCGGCAAGACATAGCTATAGTTATAGTAAAAATACCAAACACTTCTAAAACAAAAGAGTGATGAATTCTGCTCTAAGTTCCATGACATTCAATTTCAGTAGGGTTTCAAATGATAGGGGTCTAACAGAAATTTCATATACTTAAAATGAAGAAGTTTAAGGTGGAAAATTGCCCTTTTTTGCTTTTGTGTGTCTACTTATTTTATTTCTCCTTACACCAAGCTTACGCTTTTAAATAGATCAAGTCCACTAAAGACTCTAGGAGTTTTGCCTGCATGAATGCCTAAAATCAGGTCTCTGTGGTATGCTGTATGAGATTTTGCACTGCTGGGACCGCTCTTCTAAAGACTTATGAAAATATAAATCAGTAATTTAAAGGCACATAGGACTTTACTCCCTAAAAAATAAAAAAATCCAATATTTACTAGTTCAGATTCATTAGGTTAATCCATGTGGAACTTATTTAAACTCACATTATTTGCTCCTCTGGAGTCTTTACAATTTTTTAAATCCATACTGAGGTATGCCTTGACCCAGGGACAGTAAGAGCTCCTTTGAACCTACTGCAATCTATTCCACCAATGAGTACCAAGAGGCCTTTAAAGCTCTTGGTTATGTGTCTTCTGAGAATTCATACAATGGCGAAGAGTTTAGATTTTTTATTAAATGTTTAGTGAAAACCAGTGCAGGCTTATTTGCAATACTTTTGTAAATGAACTAAGTTAACTTTATGAGTCTGTCCCTCTCACAAGCATATACAAACATTTACCCATTTTGCAGCCCACAGACCCTGCATTTCAGCTCCATCCAGCTGTGCCAACAGTTTCCAATAGAGAACTTCTGTCAGAAAAATAAAATCAGGTATCAGTGCAGAGCTCATGTTTTACAGTTCTGTTTTCCACTCTGTGGAGTATAACACTCAGCACTGTATTTTCAGTTTTCTAACTTTCTAACTGGATCCTTCCTTGTCAAAGTTTGACATTTAGCATGCAATCTAGAAAAAAGAAACAGATGTAAAACATAATCTCCACTCTATCTTATTGCATGTTGCTGCAGCTGTTCTAATATATTTGCATAATATCCCTTTTATCATAGAAATTTGCAAAATTTACCAATAACTACAATGTGTGTTTGGAATAACTGGATCTGACCCCTGTTAACTACTTCTTACAGAAAATGGAATATTTATGACTACTAGGTTTAATGTATTTTTGGCATCCTTAACATAAAATGGTTTGATCTGGTCCTCCACAAAGAGAAAAATATATTGTCAATTATAGTTCAATTTTTCTTTGTAAGTTTTAACTGTAGTACCTATTTTCCCAATTTATATTCCTAAGAAGATGAACTGAATCTTCTAGATATCAAATTAATATTGAATAAGCATCATTTTCACTGTTAACCAGATGCTATTATCCTGCTATGACCCCATTTTTGTTCATCCAGCTTGAGATACAATATCAGACTGGAAAAGTGTCTCTACATACATCTTAAGTGATCTATTTCTGAAATCAGAAAACCTATTCCAAACTTCCTTTCCCCTACAAGACTTTCTCTGCTTCTGATTCATAATATTTAAAGATGAAAAGAGAGGGAAGTTAATACAAAGCATCAGAATTATTTTCAATATTGCATAATGACCAACTCCAGTGAATAATGGTCAATTGTATTTCATAATTTTCCTGCTGTAAAAACTATTGAAAGTCATTACATTTTAACATACGATCTTATTGTGCTCATTAAGTTACCTAAAAATATTTAAATTTTCTATATTTTGATTCTCAAGCCTTGGAAAACTTTAATGTTTTTCCTTCAAAAAAAAAAACAAACAAATAAGCCCATTATTTCTGTGGCAAAGTCTGAGTTTTTCTACTAGGTATCATATTATTAACTCTATATGATGAAACATTTTATGCAGTAGGTATGTGATAAGAGTAAGTTATTTCAATTTGTATGACTGATGAAGAGCCTCAAATGCAACAATTTCCCTATAAAAGTATCTGAATTGTTAAAACATTGGATTGGGATTCAGCAGACAGAAGAGTACTGTCTTTTCTGTTGCGAGATTGTTGACAAGTCAAGTCTTCTTTTGTACTTTTTTCTCATTGTTTTTCCTCTTCCTCTCCATCTTGTCATTTATATCCATGGATGGAAAATGCCATTTAAACATTAGGGTTTATTATTCTCCATGGCAGTACTATAACCTGCCATAACTGCCATAAAACATGCTGTTCTTTTTCATTTCACAAACATCTTCATATGAAATGGTAATGTTTTCCAAAAGTAGATAGAATTTGTGTACAACTCAGGAAATCTTACTATGAGGATTTAAGTGCCTTAATTCATATAGCCTTTGTGAAAGAGTTAAAAAAAATTTAAAAAATCCTTCTTTCATGAAAATATGTACTTTGACATTTTATTGTCTTTAACAGCCTCCTTTCCTTAAAATGTCTTTGTCTATAAAAAAAAATAGATCATCAGTGATTATGTTGTGTAGCAAATCTTTGTTACCCTTTCATCACTGAGCAATAGATGTTAAAAGAACAACTGTCTAATTTTGACTGTGAACAGTCACTGGTTGTTACGTCTTTCTCCTCCAGATTAAAAATATATTACCATTCTGTGTTTATTTTACATTCAAGTTCTGAAGTTTGTGATTAAGTCAATAGTCTATATTTTTTTTTTTTACGAATACACTTAATGTATTTAACACAGTCAACATATTTACTTCTGTTGCTTTAAAACACTGTTACAAGACAATTATGTGCACCTGGTTTTTATTACCTCCAATTTTTAGAATGTTCTTCTTTTCAACAGGTAAACTAGAAGAGCATTCAGTGGCAAGTTTTAGTTTCGCCACCTTTGCTTGTAGAGGTAAACTCAGCTGCTTAGATTGTTTATTCTATTAAAATATAAAATGGATCAAAGAACTAATATGTGCTACAATGAAGTAGCTATGCATGGAGATAAACAATAGCTGTATAATGATAATTCTTCAGGGATAAGTTACAGTGATTAAGTTGATAGAGCCTGTGAAAAAAAGAATGAAAGAACGTCAATTCACAGAATGAATGTTTTACCAGTGTCAAAAATAGAGCAAACTTTCTGATTGCCATCTTCAATCCATGAGAGTTCGACAGTATCTACTAGACTTGAATGTCTTCAATAAATGAACTGTCAAGGTTTAAATAAAGCTATTTGCATATAGTAGTACTGTGTGAAGACTTAAAATCATACAAGCGCAGGTTCTCTTTACTGGCAGTCTGTTAAAATTAGATTTCATATTAAGAATATCAGAATTAAATGACTGAATTTCATACATACATGATTCTGAAGAAGGAAGATGACATTTTCAGTCATGATTTTAATGGCACTATTAAGTGGTTTCATTATAAAGGACTACAGGTTTTAAAATGTGGATGGAATTTATTACAAAATGTGACACGAACACTCAGTGAGGAGGGCACAGCAACTTAGTTTATGAGTGCAGGCCTAAATTACATAATTTAGTCAAGGTGTTTCTATAGAATGCCCAGAGTCTCTAAAACACTGCAGGTGCTTTTCTCTGATACCTCCGTGTTACACCTCATATCTTTGACTACAGATTTCATATTTTGATTTTTTGCTTGTGAGCCAGGAAATATAAAGATGCTCCACTTGAAAGAGTGTTTTCTATGTAGAATTGAATACAGATTGGATATTTTGTGAATAGACTATGTTCTCTAACTGAAATACTGATGTAATATTTTTTTGTCAAGATTATAGGCTCTTTTTCACTAATGTCTGAATGCAAAACCATTAATGAAGTTAAACATGGGCATGAAAGCAGATTTAAAAGTACAGTAAACAGAACCTAGTTTCTCCATGCACTCTTATATCAATATAAACAAAGGATTTGGTTAATTTTCATTCCTCGTAATTCTTTGGAACTTTATTTTTTGCATTCACAACATAAGAAAACACATCTTGCTTCAGAGTTTTCATGCCAATGTTGTTATTAGAGAGCTAGGAGAGGACATAAAAATGGCAGAGTTGGCTTTATATAGTGTATAATAAAACAAAATATACATTTTGAAAACGTCATTTAGAATGAAAAAGTATGTAGCAACTAAGCAAGGGCAATTAAAAATGGAGAAAATGTGACTGTCACTTATGCAGTGTCTTATCTGTCAATTACATCATTACATACTTTTCCACACAGTTTTATCTTTTATCAAAATCATTGCAGTAGAAAGGGACTGCTGTAGTAAAACTATCATAGTGCACGCAGGCAGGGATGTAATACGTCTGTGAAAAAGGCAGATGTGATGACAGTGTATATAGGTATTAGTTCTTTATATGTGCAAAACCAGACCTTTTTTCAGAGGACTACTGAATCTTTGTGTAGAATATCAGTTTGAATTTAGTCCGCCTATTTTCAAGACAGGCAAATTTGAGACAGAAGAGGCACAGAGAATGACTAGGGGAATGTAAAATCTTTTTAGGAGAAATGATTGAAAATTCTGGACTTGTTTAGGCTAGCACAATGCAATCTCATGAAGGATATGATTTTGCCCTATAAATATATAGAAGAGTTGAATATAGAACAAAGCAATATTGTTCTGTGATTGACAGGTGTTTTAGGTACAAAAGCAAATCAGTGTAAAACTGCTCAGTATAGGATTGAAAAGCTTTAGATTTTATGGTTTTCTTCTTATTGGGACAGTGCTTGATAAATTAAGTGGTCTCTCCAGTCTTACAGCTTTCATGATTTTATTCAAAGATAAAATGTGCAGGAATAAGTTTTTCTTAATTTTTGACCTCTACCCTAATTCATGGCCACTATCGTCTATTTTAAACAATCTTTTGCCCCAGTTCCTGCTCATCTTGAGCAGTATCCCCTTCCACTTTGATTTTTGTCCCTTCTCTACTCTGCATTTATCAAAAGCTCTTTTTAGGTTCTGCTTCTTCTCTGTATCCATCCCCTCATCAGTACTTCCTATTGATTTCCCAATACCCTTCTCCCCTCTTCTTCTACCCGTTTCCTCTTCTGTTTCCTTCCACTACCCGGCTTGTGTCATAAGTCTCTATATTCCCACATTTCAACATTCAGCTTTCTGTATCGCAAAGTTTCTGTTTAGTCCTTTTTATTCCTTAATTATCTTGCCATTAGTCACCAGACATTGGTGAAAAGAGTGAGTGTCTTTCTGTTTTTTCATGTCCCAGGTGCCACAACCAGCAAGAAAGAGAAAATGTGTTAAAGTACATCAAGCATTACCACAAGTCAATGTCTTGAATGAATACAGGTTATACGAGCACAAAAGATGCATACTGTATGGCACTAAAATGTGAGTCACAGTACATAATGGTACTTCCATTTATCAATATTTATAGTCAAGGAAAATCTTAATTTACACATCATTTTAGTGGAAGAAAAGGTAAATCAATAATCAGTTTATCTTTGAAGCAATGCTAATGTTAATTATATATGCATTCACTCTTATAATTTGGCAAAGTCACATGTACTTTACTTTGACGGTTGAACTAAAATAAAATATCAGCAGTACTTTAAGTGAAAGATAGTTTAATCATTCTAATAGACAAAAAAACTGACTTAAAATGGAAATTTCAGTTTTGACCTCAGCAGGAAGATACAACTTGCATTGATTATGTGGAAACCTATAGGAAGCAACAGTAATCACACTGATTTGCATACCTAAATTAACATAATTTTTTAAAGTACTAATGGTTTAAAATCCCAAGTGGGTTTTGGACTGTAATTGTAATGAGTGTTGGTTACAGGAAAAGGCAACAGTTCAGCTTCCCCAGTGATCCATCTTACTAAGGATATTATTTTAATTTTGCACTTAATTACTGTTTAAAGGATATGCCACACAAATGTCATTGTATCTCTCTAGCTCTCTGAGGAGTAAGGAGATTTTATATCATTAGAAAGACTACCTCAATCTTTGCTTAACAGCTCCCTAAAACAAAACAGTTTATATTTACAAGAAGTACACACTGCATTTGAATGTATTATTTGAGTGGTTGAGAGATTTTGCCAAGAAGTGTTTGGAATATGTGTCATGTTATTGGTTGAAGTCATCTTACCTAACTTTAAACATCTGCAGTCTGATCTAGCTCCCTTCAGTTTCTTTGGTAGTTAGTAGAGAATGATAGAAAGGGCTGGAGATTTCATACCATTTGGCAGAAAATGTCTGTCAAATAATTAAGATGTGCCTGTCTCCATTAAAGAAGGTAGAATCCTCAAGGGATTTCTTCAGATGAAGAAAACACCTGAAAAATCCCTTGGATTAATCCTTCTCTATCTACCAAAAAGCTATCCATTGTATTCGAATGCTGTGTATTCTGTGCTTTCTCTCTCAGCAAATCTTGTCAAGAGTCTGAAGCTCAGCAAATGTGGAGAAAATACTTAAAAAATTCTCATGAAACTGAATTGTGGAACTGATGTGTGTGAATTACGAAACTGACGTGGGTATACATGCATATTAGCAGACAGTATAGAAGCAGATGGTACTTGAGTACTGTGCATGATAAATGCCACTGCTTCTATACAGTGCTACAGATAATCTAGTTCCAATCCCCCACTTCCATGGACAGGGACACCTTCCACTAGACCAGGTTGCTCAAAGCCCTGTCCAGCCTGACCTTGAATATTTCAAGGGCTGGGGTAGCCACAACTTCTTGGGCCGACCTGTTCCAGTGTCTCACCACCCTCACAGTAAAGAAACACTTCCTAATGTCTGACCTAAATCTCCCCTCTTCCAATTTAAAGCCATTCCCCTTCGTCCTGTTCCTACCTGTCCTTGTAAAGCATCCCACTTCAGATTTCTTGTAGGCCCTCTTGAAGTATTGGAAGGCTGCTATAAAGTCTCCCCAGAGCCTTCTCTTCTCCAGACTGAACAAGCCCAGCTCTCTCAGCCTATCTTCACAGGAGAGGTGCTCCAGCCCTCTGATTGTCTTCTTGGCACTCCTCTGGACTTGCAAAACAGGTTCACATCCCTCTTGTGTTGGGTCCCCAGAGCTGAATGCATCTCCTACTGACACTAGCATCAGATTGGTAGGAGTAGGATGCATTGAGGTTCTCTTTCTTGGGCAACTTCAGTTAAATTTTGCCATAGGCTTTAGTAGTATAAAAACCAAATACTTCTTGGCTTTTAATTCTTATCTTTTTAAATACTAAAATTATTACAGAAGTGTTAAATGTTTCTGGCACCTGTTTTTAAATAGTTTTAAAGTATCTTATTTCCAAATTCATGCTATTTTAATAGCATGTGTTTCAGAGGAAAAAAATTATATTCTTTTTCCTCTCCTTAAAATGTCCTAGGTTGATGTCATCTTTTGAACATTCAGTTGACAAAACTGCTGATGATTTTTTTAAAATTAAAGTCATGATGATTGATTAAAAAGCCCTTTAAAGTTAAAAGAGAAGATTTCAAATAACTCTCTTCTTTGATAAAGACATGGGTAGTCCAAAGGCAGGAAGCTTTACAGCCATAAAACAATTAGAATACTCCAAAGGAAAATTTTGCTGAAACTACAGAGAAGTATCTTAGCAAAGTGGAACTCCCATAATAATTTCACAGATAACTTCTCTTCCAGAACCAACTTCCATACTTCTAAACTTGCCATGAAGCAGAGAAATTATGTGAGTGGGATATTTTTGGAACTAGAAATTGAACTTGAGATCTGGAAAAGTTCTGTATTTGTAAGAACTCTTCTCAGCATTTTTTCCTGCTTTTTCTAATCCATTGTAGGCCAAATTACAGCTAAGTCTTCATGTTTTGAAGATCTGTTTGACTTCTTAGCTATAATTAAACATATTTCTATAATCTTCTTCACATGAAGACTGGCTGAGAAAGTTGAGGCTGTTCAGCCTGGAGAAGAGAAGGCTGTGCGGAGACCTCATAGCAGCCTTCCAGTATCTGAAGGGGGCCTACAAGGATGCTGAAGAGGGGAGCTCTTCATCAGGGACTGTAGCAATAGGACAAGGGGTAATGTGTTAAGGTTAGGTATAAGGAAGAAGTTCTTTACTGTGAGGGCGGTGAGGCACTGGAACAGGTTGCCCAGTGAAGCTGTGGATGCTCCATCCCTGGCGGTGTTCAAGGCCAGGTTGGACAGAGCCTTGGGTGACATGGTTTAGTGTGAGGTGT
>JANHGB010052918.1:0-11706 GCA_026283785.1 Coracopsis vasa
TTTCTTTTCAACGAAGTCATTCACCTGCTGCGAGCCTGACTTAGAAGTAAGAATGAATAATGCATTTCAGATTCAGTGGCGGGCGGTGGAGGAGCCGCTCACCCTCACGGAGACGGAAAGAAGCGGGGAAGACCAAAGCCCCCGAAGTTGCCAGCCAGGGTTAGAAGTGACAGCCTCCAGCCGGGACGACCGCTCAGAGGAAGCGCATTTCCAGCAGCGGAGAGCTCTCGGGTCTTCACGTGAGCCTCAGGGAACGCAGCCTTCCTGCCGCCCGCCCAGCCAACCACGGCTCCCGGAGCCCCGCCGGGCCGAGCCGGGCCGAGCCTAGCCGGGCCAGGCCGGGCCCAGGCGTTGGGTGGTGGTGGGGGGGAATCCCGTCAGGCGTGAGGCGCCGGTAGCCGCTACCGCTTCTGCTGCCAACCGAAAGCTCCTCCTCCCCCTCCGCCGAAACTCGTGACGTCAGCTGCGCCGCCAGCGGCCGGCGGGGAGGGAGCGTCACGGCGCACGGGCGGGTCGGGGAGAGCGTTCCGCCTCTGCGCACGCGCAGGAGGAGCAGGCATGGAGGGGGTGTCTGCCGCCTGGCAGACCGCGGCCTGGTGGGCACAGGGCTCTAGCGCTCCGGGCAGCGGCTACTCGTTCTGCCGGGCTCTGAGCTGTTGCCTTGCTGCGGGTTTGTAATCGCCGATGATGAAGGGCAGGGTGTGAACGTTCCCCGCCGGGCAATCATGGCTCCTTCGCTGCTTAGCTCAGAAAAGCCTCTTACCGCCGGCATGCCCAGAGCAGCTGCCCTGCGGCAGGACAGGCTGCCCTAACTCCACCTTGAGCAGGCCCCACACGACTTTAGGACAAACCAAAATGCTGGTCTGCCACCTTCAGGATGTCCATTTCTCACAGTGCAGCCTGACTGCTCTCTGCAGGAGCCACCTTCTTCCTTCAGGAACTCAATACATGCTAGAAAGAAGGATGCTACCCGAAGTTAATCAGTGAGGAAGTACCTCCCAATACATAACAGGACAGCTATGACTGCTATCCTCGAAGTCTAAGTAGCACATGACTGTAAATATTAGTACAGCACTGTAATCAGTTTTTTGTACAGATTTAAAAATAAGCTTGCAGCCATGAACAGTTGTGTACAAACGCACGACTGACCTGTGCGTGTTTAGCAAACCCCGTTGGGCGACATTGATGATGGGCAACGGATCTACAGAGAGGGCAGCAGCGAGCTGAGCTGCTGCACCTCACTGCGCTGCTGCACCTCACTGCAGAGCAGCCCTCCCAGCAGAGCTGCACTCAAGCGCTGCTTTCCAGCTACGTGGGCAAAGGTATTTAAGACAATTGGAGGCTTGTAAAGCCTGGAGAAGCCCTCAAAATCTACCCAAAACAAGGGCTGGGGGTTTATTTTGGTCACCCTAAACAAACCTGGGAAAATCTACTTGAATGGAAGTTGTAAGACATCATTATTATAGGCATACATAATTATGCTGCTAATATAGGCAAGTTTTCAGTGGGACAAGACCCCAAGCTGGACACCCAGGCATGTAAACTTCCAGTGGGAACCACGTATAAAACTCAAAAATTGCACATCAAGTCTCACAGCCTGAGAGCTTTGAGATGTTCCACTGAAATCGGCTGCAGAAAATGATAAAACAAGAATTGTCATCTTAAAAAAAAAAAAAAAAAAAAGGATTGAAGAGGACTGTGCTAAAGAAAGACCATGTGATGAAGCATAGCCAAAAAGGGCACAAGGCTCTGATTCACACTGGTTAAATAAGAACTCCAGAGCCAACATGAAGGAGACATAGTTGTCTCTCAAAGCTAGGATGTTTTTTTCACAGTTGGCAGAATTATCAGCCATGTTCATGAGACACCTGCTATGACCAAGAGCCTTTAACTAGAAAGTTAAAAAGGTGACCTTTTCTCCTAAATGACAGGGAAACAGCCAAGAAAAATGCTGATGTGTGATGCTCCTGCACCATCGAGCAAGATCAATGAGCCACAGCTGCTTACACAGCTTGGAAAACACATCCAGTGTTTCCCTGGCCTTAATGTCCAGTTCATGGCCATTTGTCAGTTTTAGCATCTTGCAAATAGATTTCACTGATGGAGGAAGGGTTAGTGAACAGTAGGTTTTGAAGTCAGAATTCCTTCACTATAGAAGCAGCTGGCAAGGGTTGTGGAGAATCATCCCACATTCCTCTGCCCATACATACGGTCCTTTGTACTTCTGCACAAAGCCACCCTGGCACAGACCACTCTCCCTGCACTGTGAGTGCTGTCCTGAGAGTGCTTTGCAGAGGTGATGTACATCCTGACAGACATCTGTTGTGCCATAATCCCTAAAACAGAGCATCTTCAGTATCAGGAGCTAAATACTGACTTTGAGATAAAAAAATATCCATCAACACCAGGGACCAGCACTTAATGACAGTGGCTCATGGTGAGCTCAGCCCAAACCCAGGGGCATGATTCTGAGATCATGTGTCATGCTACCAGAGCAAAATAAAGCTTATAGGGACAAGTGTAATTGCTGATATGGAAAAATAGTACAAAAATAGATGACAGAAGTTGCAGTAAAGTGTATTAGCTCTTTATGCATTCAGCACAAGCCCTTTACAGGCAATGGAAGTCAGGAGTGGATAAGCACATCTTAGGATGGTCTACTCAAGCAATTGACTGAAATCTGGCAGTAAGGCTCTCCATGGATTCCAGAATCAATACCTCATTGCAATAAGAGGTTCTCACCTTCTAGATGTATTGCTTGAGGCTAACAAGTGACTATATCAGTTAACACTAAAGACATAGCTTCTGAACACGTTAAAAAGGAACAAAACAGCTCCTTTTCATGGCCATGACATCATCCTCCATTTCCTTCCCAAGTTTCTTTGCCTCCCCACCAGTCTTTCCTATAGCTGGCACCATATTACCATCTTACCACATTTTGAACTACATCCAGAAAAGGACCCAGTTGGGTGATTAATTTAATACTTTTTTTCCTTTTTTTTTTTTATCCAGAAGAGGGGTTAACTGGCAAAGGAACAAGCTGCTAGAGACAGAGCAGATAACAGAAGTCAAAATATCTTCTTCTGGAAGCAGCAGCAGCATAATGTTTGCGATGCCAGGATGTTAGATAGTGATCCTCACCAGCAGGAGGGCCAACATTCTTATTATAAATTTAAATCCAGCTCTCATGCATTGAGCAAACAACAGTATTACTTCAAGCCTTCGCTAAGCTTTACCTGCCTGCTGTGCTCTTTCGCCTTTCCATGACAGAAGAAACACATGCCTGTATCTCAGCAGTTCCAGTTCCTCCCAATACAAATGCACCATCACTGTGAGGCTGATGCCGAAAGAGAGGAAGAGCAAATAGCTCAGGGAAGACAGTCCTAAGCCTCTGCTGAAAGAAGAGGCTTCATCTTCCCCGCCAGCAAATATATTTCTTACTCAGACTAGAATCTCCCATTGTAATTAGTATTTTGCATTTCAGGATGCAGTTCCACTGCTCAAGACATTTCAGTTTAGCTCCAGAGCAAAATGAAAAAAAGAGCAGCCAGCTACTGACTTGTCTATATCACTTGACACTTGTCTAGAACGTGGGAAAATACAGTAGTTATTCAGGTATGGAGTTGCTTCTCTAGAAAAAGCACACTATAAATGAGACTAGGCAGCAGTACTGATGGGTTGCTTCATAAACTTCAATGATAGGGTTGGAGCAGACAAACCTATTTACCTTTAGGACTCAGCCATATTCAGTTACCCAGAACAGTGTTGACTTTACTAATAAGATTATTCCCCTAATGGCTACATTACTCAGCCATTTAACACAAGCCAACTATTCAAGATGTCAAGAGTAAACTAGGAGATGTTGATTAGAAGTACATGAAATTACAATGGCTGGCAAATAGCATGCTTTTTTGAAGATTACACAGGATACTCTATACAACTATTCAGAAGACTAAGCATAACCATAAAAGCTTGTAACAAGCAAGTCTTGTATTTGACACTGCACAGACTGTATTCCCTTCAGCAAACATGATGACTGTTAATCTTTACAGTATGATGATTTTTACAACACAGACTTCATTTTACACTAAATTAAACCCCTGAATAATCAAACTTCATTTTACGCTACATAAGTACCCTCAGTAATCAATATTCTGATTAACACAGTATCATAAGGCAAGTACAGTTGATAAAAAATCCCTTTCACTGAAAGACGCTTCCTTCATAAATGTGAAGTTCTACAACACATATTCAGATATAACACCAGACAGTGAAGCAAAGTAGCAGTTGATAAGCACCTACTTATCAGTCAAATGAGTATCTGATAAAGGTAGGCAGAATAGGTACAGGTTTAGCCAGGGGTAAATAGTAAAGCAACTGAAAAGAGATTTCTAACAGAATGGTAAACGTAACCGTCATTCTGACCATTTTCTCTGTGTTTATTACAACTGTACAGCACAGCAAATGGTTCCGTTTCAGTGTCTGGTCAATAAATACCCTTGATTCCTCCTAAGGTTCCTTAACCCTTTTCCAACAGTTGCATTCACCTCCCTTGTAAAATAAATAAAATAAAAAATAAAAATAAAAAAAACCCAAAACAAAAATCAAACTCTGTTCTCTGAACTTCACATACCCAAATCTGAATCAGGTCAGGGATGGTTTGGTGCCACACCCATTTTTATTTTTTTTTAATCTCTCAATGCCCTTTGATCAAGAGCTGTTGGTACAACAGCATAGGAAGAGCTTTGCTACAGCTGATTTTATCTGCAGCACTAGCAGCAGAAACCTGAAACATTTATGCTGCAGCCAACACAACACTGGGTTTCTGCAAAACTTTACAAATAATTTTAATCTGCACAAAAATGGACTGAAAAGGCAAAGACCAAAACAAAACCTCTATTCTAAGAACTAAACATTTCATGTTCTTCCTGGTGCAAGAAGAAAAATATGCAAAAACAAAAGAAAAAAAGAAGAAAAAGAGGGGCTGTGATCATTTCAAAACCATCCCAGCAAAGAAGTTACTATCCTTGTATCTAATATAATGTGATAAGCATTTTAATACTCTGCTTAGTAAGCCTCAAGCACATGGGGGACATCAGTATTATTACTGGAGGGAAAAAAAACCCCAACAAACCAACAGGGGAAAAAGGCAGAGAACACTGATGTTTCGCCTTCTCTTTTTGAGGGTGTATTTTCTGTATTCTTACACCATACTTACCCCTAGACTATTTTGAGTATGTTCTCCTATAGCATGAAGCTGCAGTGCATTATGACTTCACAAATGCTGTTTCTTGCCAAGGAAAAAAGCACACACAGGAACAAGCCTCTTCATATCTTTCTAATACATCCATTGCTTTGCTAGAAGTTGAAGAAGGTAAGGTCACATAAAAGTTCCTTGTTTTCAATGCAAGTGGAAAGGTTTATTATAGTTCTTACTTGTGGAGGAGTTTATTAATTCTAGACTGAACATGTCTCCCACATAGGATAATGCTCACCAATGTTCCATTTCAATGAGTGATGCATTTCACTATCATTATGTATAAACTTCCCTTCTTCATGAATATTCATACTCCAGCAAACTTAAAGAGGAAATTTTCAACAGTATAAAATAATTATTTCCAAGTTTATGCTCAATCAAGTTCTGGGATATAATGAAAGTAATTTAGTTTTATCAAATCACTTCCATTTCACATCAAATCTACAGTCCACACATATCACAGAAGCTCATAATCAAATGTGAGGAGAAAATAAATTGCACAAGTCTCAAGCCTGTTCATGTTTAACCTTCTTTTACAGAAAAATGTGAAGAATGTAGAAATAATCTCTTAACAAACAAAATAATTTTCCTTAAATACAATGGGCCAGGCTACTATAGTTAGTTATCTAATAGGTGCATTTTCTTCCAGGAATTTTCTTGCTGTGTACCCTGAACTAATATTTGCAATAATAAAAATACACCTTTCACAAGAGGTTTGAAAAAGGCTGATTTTTATCTTTGTACAAGCTTATACCATATGAATGAGCACCTAGTTACTAAGGAAAGAGGCCATATCAAAAGGAGAAAGCATTTAACACTCAAACTGGCATTCAGGTTTTCAAAAGAAAAAACAATCTACATGTACATATGCAAGTTCCCATATTTTAATGAAAGACACAGAAGTCAAACACTTTGCAGATAACAAATAGGCAAAGATTCTCATTGCACAGACTCTTACATTCAATCCAAAATGAAGTATTAAAGAGATCGCTTCTATAGCGGCAACTTGATTCCATGAATTTCAGTTGTTGCAGCAAACATAAAGTTACCAGACATGGGATCAATTGCCTTGAAGTGAATTTTAAAAAGTGAGTAATGACAAATATAGCCTCTTCAAGTGATATATTGCAAGATTTCTGGTTTTTAAATGGAATCTCTCCATTGATCACAAAAATCACACCATGTTGAGACACTGATGAACAAAACTGCATTAACACTGTAAGAGAACAGAGTATGGATAGAAAGCATTTTAAGAGGTAAATGAAGGATTCCAAGTTTCTGCTTTCACAATATAGCATACTGCAGAAAGCACTGCAATATACACCACAGGTTTTGATTCAAGATTTTTCATGTTAAATTGTTGAATCTATACTATTTTCCATCACTGTATGTTAAAGCTTATTATCTGATTATCAAACTTAAGTTGCCACCAGCTTAACTCCATTATGTCGTTGTATCTACAAACAATTAAAAACATTTCCAATATGATATGCCATAGGAGTTTGAAACATTAATAACAGTATTCTGCCTTATTTTTAATTCTGAGTAGAGAGTAGAGAGTAAAGAGTATTTTTAATTCTGAGTAGAGAAACACCTACTCAGTCTTCAAATCATCGTTGAACACTCAGTGTGTGGCAGAACAGAAATAGGGCAGAGCTAACAGCTACCTCAAGGGTTATCAATGCAACTAATAACAGAGATTTAAATAACCTTCTCCTCAAATTCGTCACAAACAGAAGGATTCTGAAACATTCCCTCTCTACATCCTTTACTTCAAAATAAGTGTTATTTATTCACTTATGTCTCAGACTCTTACTGTTGTACAAATGGAGAATTTGTCTTTTATACCTTCCCTCCCCAGGAGACTGAATGTTTTCAGGGCAGTGAGTGTTTTCAGAGAAGAAATTCACTATGTACTGCCTTTCAAGTTTAAAATATAAACCATCAAAGATCAGATTACTCAATGTAGTTACATACAAGAAAAAAAAAAAAAAAAAAAGAATTGAAATTACTGAAAGTAAGCAGCCCAAATCACAAAGCAAGATTACCAGCAAGTGTGCAACTAGGAATAAGGTGAAATATCATTCTTTTACAGCTTTGGCTTGAATTTGCCAGAAAGAAGCTTTTGAAGTATTTCAGAATTTTTTCCTTCTGGTGGCAAGGGCCATCTGTCATGATCTAAAGAAAACAAATAAAACAACATACTTAACTGATTGAGAATTGAGGCATTTTACTTTTGTGCCCTCCCATTGCCTGACTTCAGTAACTTGATGGGCACTGTTTTGTGGCCCGTTTCTTACCGGGTATCTCTAGGAGAGAGCTATATATGCTGTAGCCACCATCCACAACCAGAGTTATCCCAGTTATGTAAGAAGCAGCTGGAGATAGCAGGAAACACACTGCAGGAGAGATCTAACACAAGAATGACAATTTTAATCTTTCTTAAACTGCTGGGACTTGTTCTTGTAAAAACTTTTGTAGGCAAGACATACCAATGTTTTCTATTCAGAAATGAAAACTAAACACTCTTAAAGCCGTATTTCCAGCCTCAAACATCAGGTACGTAACAGTTGAAAATCTGTAAGCTCTCAATGATCAACACCAGGTATCAAAAAACCAAACAAAAAAGTTGAACAGTTTACCAAAGATGCACATTCTTGGTGGAAGAGAGCTAAGCACTTTTAAGATACACTTTTTTTCACATTAAATTCATTCTTTCATTCCTTGTTGGAAGGCAACTTTTTCAGAAACTGATGTCTAGTATTAAACACTTCAGCTGTAAGAAGCATCTAAATTAAGCTTTCAGTATAACAGTGACTATTGGTTAAGTCTCCTGCTTGGCACTACTACACGTTACCACAAACTTTTTTCTTTTTTAATAATCCATCACAGTGCAAAATTAAGTCTTTTTTATTCTCCATATAACCAAGAGGCTTCAAAATAGAAACGCAGAAGTAGAAATATCACAAATGTTCTGAAGTACATTACCTCCTCAGGAACCGCTGACCTCTTGGCAGGAATCTTTGGTATGATCTTTAACCACATCATTGTACCTTGTTCTCCATAATTTGCAACAGCAGTTTCTGAAAAAACTAGTCCCTATTTTAAAACAGCATAGTGAAAATTAAGTTCTCTTGCATATTGTTTAAACTGTGATCATTGTAAAATTTTGAAGTTGTCATTTTCTGTGGCATTTAAGTACCTAAATAGCACTTGAATGCAAGTTTTTAAATTTAATGGAATAGTATGATTTATAGAATAAGTTAATTTGGCTGCTACTCACATCTCTATTCAAGCAAAGTAATTCAGATTATTCCAATTCTCTGCTGTCACTTCAATAACTACAGTGGAGAGCATAGGAAGAAACTCAAAGACCATTTTGAAATGACAAGCATTTCATATTAGCTTACAGCAGAAAACTACAAAGCCCCAAGGACAAGTTCTCAACAGTTTCTTGTAATCTGTAAGAATGCTGGATTGGTTTTTTTGTGAATTATGGAAGCAGACAGATTTCACAATCAGAGTTCAGACTCTCCCTATTTAGCTGCTACAGAAACAGAAAATGGTGACTGTCTTTGCTCTGATAATTATACAGTCCAGTTTAGACTTGAGAGGGAAGATGAAGTCCACAGCAGTGGTGACACAGAGTTACATAGATGAGTTATGACAGAACCTTTGGGACTCAAGTTTAAGTAAGATAACAAAATTTGAGTTCATCCATGGAGTACATGCTAAGATTTCTCTTCTAAGGTATCTGTGAAATGCGAATGCTAGGTTTTGGGAGCCAGGGAAGTAAGTGGTATGTGAAACTATTTTTTTAGAATGCATTTTCCTGTCTATGTACCTATTCCCTACGTATTACTCTGCTCCTATAAAACGTTTACTGTTTTGTATGGTTACCGCAGATTTAATTGTGTCCACAAAGGTGACAGAAGGATATGAAGTGTTACTGTAACTATTACATGGATTTTTGTTACCACCACAGTAAGAAAGCTAGCAAATCCTTCTGAAAGAGCCAAACCACTGAAGTGTTTGCTTGTTAAAAACTTCTTTTGACATATGCTATAATGTATAATTAGTATGATTCATGAGGTAATTAGCATGCCTGAAAAATATATTCACATAATAATGCTGTCTTAATTACTTCCCCAAGACCTGATAAATCAGAAAAAACAAATAAACAGGAAAAACAAGCCTTAACAAGTCTCCTGATGACTTGGGCCTCACGGAGGCTCCAGAAGAGCCACTACCTGAACGATCAACACACATCTGCCATTAAGCATTCTGTGCTATGCTAAAGAAAGTCAGCCAGATGTTTTAGGACAAGAGGCACAACAGGATATTCAGACATCCTACAAAGATAGTACAAAGATTTTCCTAGGGACCAGTTAAACAAATCTGATGCTTAACTATGTTGTGAGATAAGATAAATGCTGAATGTAGAAGGAGCTAGACAAAGTTTTCCCTTCCTCTTTTGCTCTCAAGGGAGTAAATGTGCAAAATAAATTGTGGTTAAGAGTGAAGATTACAGAGATCACAACAGATCACACAATCTCAAATGTTAAAGCCAGGGCTTCTATATAACCTCTATGTCCGCAGCACCATGCACTAGAAAAATATAGCTGCTTTTTCCATACAGGTGTGTAAAACAACTGCTACATGCTACCTACTTCCTCAGAAATGTGACATGCGTATTTTAGCTGACCTGTATAATGGTTTCCTGTCTGCATATATTTGATAAGAAAAAAAGAAAAAATCAAAACACACATTTTTATACATAATGTCTTTGAGAGAAGATCCATTCTAAATACAGTCTTTTTATGCCTAAACCAAATTAATTTAACATGTAGAAGACAAAGTAAAGACATTGTGACACATTCAAAAGATTTTCAAAATAACTTTGTGAACACAGGTGGGAACCATCAGCATACCTGAACCTCAAATAAAAAAAAATTGTGAGTTCAGAAATAACGTAATCATTACTGAAATGCAAAGCATTTGGTAATTTTATGTCAAAGGCTTGTAAGACAGGTCAACAACCCTCCCAGGTATCATTTCATGAAGCTAGATAAACCCCCCAAAAAACAAACAAACAGTAAAACCCAAATCAAAGGAGAAAGCAGAAGCAATTTTATCCTCCATCTCTGGTTCATCATCTGAACAGTACAAAACACTCTAAATGACCTGAAGAATGTAGATGGGGAAATTATAAAGAGATATATAAATAATCCACAAACAGTTACAGGCTATAGATGTTTAAATCCCTTTTAGTATGAAAGTTTTAGCCTTGAACATGTATGATGGCTAAGTTTAATCAGATCATTTGCCATTACTTACAGGAGCAATGCTGTTGATTCTTACTCCACTGTGGGCCCATTCTAAAGCCAAAGTCTTGGTTAGGTTATTCACTGCAGCTCTTGCAGCTCCTGAATGCCTATTGAGAAAAAGCAAAAGAAGCATCTGTTCCCTCAGCTAACAGCGCCCAATGTTAATTCTACCACATCCTCACTAGGGTAGTCAGAGTAGCTTTCTATGGCTGGACCAGCTGTGAGAGAGAGATTTTCTAATTTGTAAGTTTGACCATAGCATCACAGTTTAAACAAGCTATGCTATGATTTCCTGTCATTTCTGGAAATACTTGTCATCTCTTCCCCAGTGTGACATGAGGCCAGCTACGTTTTATTGCAGAAGCAGGCTTATAAAATGTTTTTGTTTTCAACTGGAAGCAAAGTTCAAACTGTGTAAAACTACAAAAAGTAGACTGTTTACAAGGTTGAGCAAATGCAGACAAAATGGCTGCAATGATGAACAGCAGAAAGTGGGATGCAGAGAAAACTAACCGAGTTTAATTCCTTTAGACTAACAAAACAGACTTAGAGAAGATAGATACAATAGCTTCCCAAATACCAGGAAAGGAATAAGAAAAACCCCAAGTTATTCATATGTTTAGGCCATAAATAAATAACCTCCAGGAACACTATGAGCAAAAAAATTTGACTAGTTTTATGTTCAGAAATTATATTTATGCAAAAATGTATCAGGTGATTTTTGGCACAAGTGGTGGCTGGACTTGTAAAGGCAAGTCATTTTCAATAGTACATTTCTAAACCAAGTATCAAATCAACAAGAATTTAATTTGAAAGTAGTTTTGTCCATCCTCATCCACACACAACAGTTTTTTGGAAAACTTTTTTTCCACTGTTATTCGGGATTAGTTTTTTTATTTCTTGGTTCAACTCTCAAATACAGCTTCAGCCTATCTCCTGTGACATTTCAACCAGACTTAACCAGAATGGAGAAACTCAAATAACTGTAACTTCAGCACCACCCTGTGGATATCTAAATTTATTTTGCACTGCCAACAAGCTAGTGAGAAAATATTTTGCTGTTCCTTAAAAAAAAAAAAAAAAAAAAAAAAAAAGTTTTGAATTGTTTAAACCCTGAAACAG
>JANHGB010052923.1:0-46618 GCA_026283785.1 Coracopsis vasa
TAAGGAACATCTTTCCTGTTCTTTTTTTTTTTTTTAACTGGCTTTATCTGCATGGAAACATCACAGGTTTATGGACATTTTGATCCCAAATCATTAAAAGTAACAGGTTCAAAAGTACTAACCAAAACCAAAAGTTAAGTTAAAAACAAACATAATTAGGTTACGATTATGAAGATTAACAGTATATTTATTATTAATCTTCATGCCCACAGAATAAGAATGAGGACAAAATCATAGATCTTTGTTGCAAAAAAAAATCATATACATAGAGAAAAATTACATCAAGCTTCTCAGATTGCAAGCCATTTGAGATATAAAAATAATTAATTCTGAGATTCACAGTCACATGTACATCAATTCTTCCATGAGAGGTACATTCAGAAGGTCATGGCGATATCAAGACCGTTATGTTTCAGAAGTCTGGTGTTATGATGCAGTGCTTTGAAAACTTAGAAGTAAAAGCTGAGAAGTTGTTAATGAGTTAATCTTACCTGCTTTATAAAATGTATTGCATCCTGCTTTCAGGTGGGTGCATGTACTCCAGTAAATTACACTTCTTGTTGCTTGAACGTAATGAATGCTAATGACAGATAATGGTGTCTTGTTTCCAATTAGCACTATCAAGAGAGACTGAGGTTTCTAGAGCTCATGATCACTGTATTTTCCAGGAACAGCCTGAGAACTTTAAAATTATGTAAACAAGTTTTATTTATGCTGGATGCATTTGCTGATTGTTTCCTTTCACAGTTGGGCATAATGTGAACAAGCTACATCTCTCTGTAATTCAGTAATTTAAAAAAAGACCTTATGTACGTGAAGCCATATTCTATAACCTGTTTTCATTAAACATCATACATTGCTCACTTTGCTAAAAAATACAGTAAAATGGTTACAAATAAATGAATATGATAAATTACAGTGAACATTCAGAAAAGTTTAAAAAAACATACTAATGGATAAGCAGTCTGACTCACAAAATGTGAGTTTAAATCAGGTATTTCATACTAAGAAACACTTTTTCTTCACTTAGGTGTTGTTCAGAACAGTTTCTAGTATGAGTTGGCAAGAGACTAAACACCATTTTGGCTGAAATCTATGAAAAATGTGTATTGTTCAGGGAAATAAAGTTGGAGCTCTTGGATCACTATCATGTATTATGCAATGAATTATGTGTTTTCAGAAATATGTTAAGTATTGTGCTCACAGACATCAAATATGCAGGGTATAACAAATCATTTCCTTTCTATACTTGCAGTACAGCTTGTTTCTTCTTATAACGCTTTGTGTATTTGGAACCTCATATTCCGTTGATAATGTATTTCAGTTTGGAATGTTCACTGTGCAAGATTTTTATCTTACATCCTTATTGTTTGTATAATTGTGTGGTTTTCTCTAATAAAAAATGTGCAACAACAGTAATGTAGCAATGAATTTTCACCTGCTCTTGCAAGTCTTGAGTTTTGCTGGATGTTATATTGCTGGTAATAGCTCACGGCCCTGCTCTGTGATGACTGAAAGCAGGACAGCTGTTGATAACTTACTGGCCTTTGGATTGGGTCCCAAATGCACTCCTTTTAAAGCTGACCTTTGGATGCAGCCGCTTTGTTTTGTAAAATATATCAGGAAGAAATATTAGCATCTTATCTGCTGACAGATGAAAGTTCTGGGGTTCCTTCTCCTGTTACTCCATTCACTAGTCCAACACCCTCCTCTACCCAGAAGAGCAGGCAATATGCCAAAATGCTGCTGCTTGAATTGTATTACAAAAGATTTTTCATAAGGCTGTCTGCCATATATGTCTGGTATCTCATCTGTTTGTTCTGAACATTTCAAGTAGTTTCCTAGCCATAAACCACAAGCTTTGTAGATATGACTAGATACGTGATTTAACTCTGGTGCTTCTGGCACTCTAGTTCACCTTACATAATCCTGTAATTTTTATTTAACTGGCTACAAGAATCATTGAAAAATTGTACAGAAAGCTTAGTTATGATCAATAAAAGATGCATTCTTCCTGTTTGTTTCTTGCACTACTTCCATAGGAGGATGTATGTATTTAATATATACATATACATATACACATACACATATACACATATAATTAATTTTCAAGCAACTGGATGGCTCCCATTATCCTGGAAGGCAATGCTCTGCAGTGATTATTTCCTATAGAGCTCAGATGGCATTGGGAAAAATCTTTAGAAGTTTTAACTTCATTTTCATTCATGTCACTCATATGTCCACTTTCTGCAACTGCTTCAGCAAATGAATTTCATCTGTCTGAGATACTGACATCACTGTACTATCCACTCATATAAATTACTTCTGGCTAAATTACTAAATTAATGCACAGTGATTACAGTTGCATTTTCAGCTCAAAAAAACCCACAAATACTTGTAGCTGAAAACTGACTGTGAGAGCTGTGCCTAGCCAGTCAGGGAATAACGTGTCCGGAATCAAAACAGCTTGAATGTCAGTTGCCAGATATGTGCAATCAGTGCTTTCAAGTGAGATAAGCATATGAATTATTCTCAGAAATTATTCCAAGAATAGTTATGGATAGCGTCTAAGTTCGAGTAATTAAAAATCTGATTACAGGCAGTTTGTGAACAAAGAAGTCAAAATTAGTTTAAGAAAATAATTGTTACAGATTGGTTGTTTATTGCATTTGTGAAATGTTTTTACTTGCACTCCACTGTCAACTAAGCTTCTCTTTCAAGTGTAAACTAATATTTTTTAAATTATAATCCAATATGGAAAATTGCCTGAGCAATACTGCTATAAATAATACAATATTGAGCTGATTGCTTGCTTCTGTTCATTTTGCAAGAGTCTTACCTCACACAGTGTCCAAGCAAACAGAAGCAAAAGTGACAACAAAAAATTGACAACAGGGAAAGTGTTATATTTTGTTTGGTTCACTGCAGACAGAAAAAATAGAGTAGAGTTCATGAAGGTTTTAAGTTTTTCTGAGCAGAGACTGATTCTTTTTATGTCTACCTGATATCTGGTAACAGCAGTAGTCAGATCTTGAATTTGGTGCCAGGTACCAAAACCACAATGCAAACTGTAAATAATAATAACAGTCAAGCAAAAATGTGAATAATTACATTTCCATTTCATTAGTTCTTAGAGGTCAAATTTTCTGGATGTCCACTCCAGGTAATAGCTGGGATTGCTGGTTATCAGGATGCAACTATGACCTGAAATCTTTTGATAACATGTTGATATGACCATACATAATTTTTGTTAATTGATTCGGAGAAATCTCCAGGAACTCGCCAACAAAGTTTAAGTTGACAAGCAGGTATTCTTTACTGCAGCGCCAGGAACAAAAAGCAGTGAAAAAGTGGGTTGGAGATAATTAAGTCTGATTTTCCACTCCTAGACCCTCACTACTTTCAATATCCATTTTATTGATCATGCATTTTATTGATTACTGTATAAAACATTCAATGAGTGTGTCCAGTGACTGCATAAGGAAGAAGGCTCTGGAAAATCAGGTTTCTCTCTACAAGCAGTGGAAATATGGCTTCTTCAGAAGCAAAGCTGAAAACCTGTTGGTGTTTCCAGTAAAGATAAGGTTCCACATAATACAATACAGTCAGCTTTGGGGAAAACAAACTGTGCTGAGTTTGATCCTGCATAAATGTGTGGAATTGCGGGTAAATGAGATTAACACCTCTTTGGCAGTTTAGCAATAGTGAATATTAAAGTGGTTGGTCTTTTTTCAGACCTAATTTTTTTCAAATAGAATTTCTGTCAGTGTTTGTGACATCTTCTAGGTTTAAGTACTTAGGGCCAAATATATTTTATGCTCAGTAGATAAGAAATGTGATGTGCTCTACGGTAGCTGTTATTGTCACTGATACATTTCGCTTCATGTTTTTTAAATTCTCACTAATCTGAAACTAGCTGGTCTATGCTATCATGAAAAAGTGTTAAAACACATTTAATTTCTGTGCTCTGTTTTTGTTTTGAGTTGGTTGCTTATAATAATAGTGCCATGTCTATTTGAATCTGTTACAGTGTGCCTGAATATTATGACTATGGTCACGGAACAAGTGAAGAGGCTTACGACAGCTACGGTAAGGTCTATTCTATCTTCAGCAAAACTGTGAAATCAAAAGAAAAAAATCTGTCACTGACAACTCAGAAATTACTTCCCCATACTTGTCCTTCTTTCTTTGCTTTTACAAAGACCAAGAAAAATGGATTTGTGTATCTTTAGGGTGAGTGAGTTTTGACTTACTGAAGTAGGATCAGAAAAATGGACAGATCATAGAATTATAGAATGGGTTTGGTTGTAAAGGACCTTAAGGTCATCTAGTTCCAACCCCCTGCCACGGGCAGGGTCACCTCACACTAGACCATGTCACCCAAGGCTCTGTCCAACCTGGCCGTGAACACTGCCAGGGATGGAGCATTTACCACTTCTTTGGGCAACCTGTTCCAGTGCCTCACCACCCTTACAGTAAAGAACTTCTGCCTTTTATCTAATCTCAGCTTCCCCTGTTTAAGTTTATACCTATTCCCCCTTGTCCTATCGCTACAATCACTGAGGAAGATTCCCTCTCCGGCCCCCTTCAGATACTGGAAGGCTGCTATGAGGTCTCCACGCAGCCTTCCCTTCTCCAAGCTGAACAGCCTCAACTTTCTCAACCTATCTTCATACGGGAGGTGCTCCAGTCCCCTGATCATCCTCGTGGCCTCTTCTGGACTTGCTCCAACAGTTCCATGTCCTTTTTATGTTGAGGACACCAGAACTGCACACAATACTCCAAGTGAGGTCTCACGAGAGCAGAGTAGAGGGGCAGGATCACTTCCTTTGACCTGCTGAAATTTGTAGATAACATTTGCAGGTTTAGATATGAAAAACAATTTGCAGCCCCAAATGGGGGCATGTATTTTGGGGAGAGGAATTTATCAGTTAATGATGAACAGAAGGAGCAGACTGACTGATTAGAAAACAAGAAAGTATATGCTGCCTCTGCCACAGGGAGAACAAGCATGGCTAACAATTCCAGACAGATACTCCTTTGGAAGGGGCTGTGGATGTTTGATTTTTTAATTATTTTTTTAAATTTTTTTCCCCATTTATCTTATGTAGTCTTTTTTCAATTAAAAGCAGGTTTAAAAAAAAATACTTAACAAGTCAATTCAGGCTCACTGGGGGATGGAAAATAAAATCTGACTCCTGAGATTTTGTGAGTGTGATATAAGTAAATGCAATAGGCTGATATGAAAAAATATGATGAAAAATGTATACTGAATTGATGATCATAAACCTGGCTTCATGTGTGGCTCTCTGGTAGCTCAGCACTTTTCCTCTATCTCAGCCCAAGCATTAACTACATGGACTGAGGAATTTGACTCAGGCTGAGGTACATAAGTAGCTGTAAGGATAATTACAGTGTGTTCATATTTTATACATAAATGTAACCTCTATCCTGTCAATTGTGAAAAAAAAAAAAAAAACACCAAAAAATTCCTCTGAACTAGTTTTGCACCAGGACTACTTCTACAGGGGACAGTGAAGACAAAATCAAAGCCAGATTGTAAAATGGGTTTGTTAATTGCCTGAAGCTGTTGCTGTGACTCACAATGTGCTACCTGCTTCCCCACATGGAGTTGGGGAGGGTGGATTCTCAGAGACTTCAGGTGCTCTGGTTGTATGTCTGCCATTCTCCAGCACACCAGAGGCACTTTCTCTGTGCTGCTGTGGTAATACACGCTGCAGAACATGCGGTAGTGTCTGAAATATATGTGTGGAGCAGAGGATGTGTGTGTGAGACATGATCTGCTTTTGCTTTGCTCCTTTGTTACACAATTCTATCTATCACAACCAAAACGAGTGGAAAACTCTTGGTTGTTGGGGTTTTTAATGTAGTTTGCTCTGGAAGAGGAACTTTGATAACAGTCTTAAGCAGTTAAAAATCATGTCAAGTTCTATTCCAATGTAGACACTTAAATGGTTATTACAGGAGACACTTCTGTCTTCTGTTGCCATTATTTCTTGCAAGGCAAGAGGAAGAGCAAATGTCTTCCTTTCCTCATGTTTTTATGCAGTCACAAGACCTTTTTCCTTTTCTGAAATCTGAGATTTTAAAGGCCAATATTTAAAGGAAGATATAAGTACTGTTATGGAAATACTTCTCCTCCCTGTATTTCTTTCACTGCATGAGATTTCTTTTTTCTGTTCCTCTGAAGTGATCACACTTGGAGGGAAGGCAAGGAAGGGTGCTTGTTGGCTCTCATTTGACATGGGCTGACCAATGGATCAGCAGCTCCTGAGTTTTATCTTTTATTTTGGGAAAACTGCTATGGAGTCCCAGAGTACTAGGTGATCCTGCTGTTTTTTTCTATTAAAATTCTCTAAGGAAATAGTTCCTGAATTTAGATACACCTCAGAAATGGCTTTCTGATGTGCTTCTGAACCAATTACCCTGCCTCGAGAAGTACACAGCAGGACTAATCAAACTGTGTGTACACTCTGCATTCAGGTGTACAAAAACAAATGAGAAAATGCAGATTAGGTAGCTATTTCACTAAATCTTACAATTTTTTGTATACTTCATTCAAAAATCAGTCAACACACTGGCAGGGACTGGGTGGGACATGACTGTGTCCCATATATTTTGTTTTGATTTGGGAAAGTAGGATGTACCATGGGGCATCAGAAGGGCCCCTGGGCAGAACTGGATATCTGAAGCTGACAGCACTCATGGTTGAGGCTGAAGCTTCACAAATGAGAAGGAATATTCACAGTTCTTATTTCCTGAACTGAAGTAGATACCTACTGGAAAAGAAAAATTCTCACCAATACCTTTGCAGTATGCTTTCTCCCATTCCCCATGAAACTGCTTATGGAATAACAGAAGCTAGCAGTCAATGGCAGTAGCCTGCAAATAATAGCTCAGTAGTTGCAGTTTCTGCTGTCTGCATGCCAGAGGGTTGGGACATTGAGTACCTGTTAAATTGTAATTAGTAAATCTTGCTTCAATTAATAGTCTAAGTCTACATTTAGTTAACATTTTAGGCTTCTGTAAGGATCTCTATTATATTTGCCAGTGTTAAATTCTGTTCTGTAGTGTAATTTCTTTGGGTTGATAAAGCATCTTATCTTCTCTGCTCAGGTTTATTCACCAAGGGAACTGCTTAGATAGCTCAAAGTAGGAATCTGTGTGCAAATTAATATGTATGCAGTGTGGACGCTGAGAGGCCAAGGGTTGTGCAGTGAAACAGAAAGGGAAATAATTTGACAACATAATATGACAATATTTGACAATGAATTGTCATGTGTGTTGGAGCCAAAAACTCAAAGAAAGCTTTCCCAGGTAGCAGGCTCTGCAGCATCCCTGGGAACCCTGGAAGGACAGTGCTTTCCATGGCAGAAAGTTCTGGATTCTCCAGATTTAGGACAGTTTTCAGCCCCAAGGTATTGGAGAGGCTTGGCTTCTCAGTTACCTATCCCCAAAAGAGCAGATGTGGTACCCTGAAAGCAGCATGTGCCAGCCAGAATACAGTAGACTGCTACTTTAATTTTATAGCAAGTTTATGAAACCTGGCAGATACTTTATACTAAAAAGTCACCTAAAAATTGGCTATTTCCGATAAAAGGCAGTTCCAGCACAAAATTCTTGGCCAGTTACAATGTAAAAGACTACTAGTCATATTAATTAAGGCTAGATGACACAGAAATTAAGTTCTGAAAATTAAAGATAGAATTTTTAAAGATAGAAATTATGACAATGCGTCTGTCCACAGGAATGAAAATAAGTATTTGATCTAAACTCATAACTGGGTTTTTCTTTTTCCTATTATGTTATAAAATAACCACACTTAGTCACAGTTCTTTGGAAGCCACAGATGAGATTTTTAAAGCCATATATGTAATGATTTAGGTAAATTATAGTAAATTACAAGAACTTTCTTCAAGTCTGTCAAACTTGATTTTCTGCTCTGTGAAGCACAGTGATTGTGACAGTGAAGCTGAATGACGTTTCACACTGCATCCTGCCAGCTGCGAAAAGCCTATGGCATTAGATGCATCCACAGTAAACCCACAAACAACTGGCCAAGAAGATGGACTATGTAATTCTCTTTTGGCAGTTGCTTCCAAAGGAGCTTTGAGCATCATTTTGCAGTGCCCACAATGGAAAAGCAGTGGCATTCTTGAGGAGCAGTTTTGACAGTGCTATACCTAGCTATTTCAAATACTGGTTTGGATGCTGAGGAGTGGTTTAAGGGTCATACTTTCTCTGGACCTCTGTGATACCAGAACCCTACTTAGGATCAGTGTTTTGTTTGGCTATAGTCCAGTTATATAAAAAAGGGAGTGTGTAGCATACTCTCTTTCAAATTAAGTAAGTGGTTAGTATTCAAAATCTTACAGGTTGTTCTGTTGGGGAAAAAGTGATGAAATAATTGCCTGTAATATTCAATGCATCGTTATTTGTTTGCAAAACGAATCCTCATAAAATTATATCTTCCTAAATAAAAAAAGAATAGGAATTATAACAGCAGCAGTCTCTTTATTCTTTTTCTCAAAATTCCCCTTAGTGCCAAGATTATGCTTGAGATGCATTCTGAGGTTTCTTCTATACTTGTATTACAAGTGTTCCTCTGGTATTTCATTGTTTTCTGTTGCCTTTTCTGGCTACATCTGTGATGTTTTTGTCTTTGGCTCTTTGTGTATACAGTATTGCCAAAAATTTCAAAATTGCTTTTAGCCGCCAGGAGAATCCCTCTCCTTGTATCACATGAGAACCGGAGCAGCATCAGCACGAGTTAAGAGTGGTGATTTTTTCTGCTTCTAAGGGATCTTAAATTCATGTTACACTTACAGGAAATTAAGGATTCCCATTATGCCTCCAAAGCCACAGATTTTGTACTCAGTACCTCTGATAGAAAACTTTTTTTACTCCTTCTTTTTAATGTATGCTCCTTCGAAATTGAGAGCAAACATGCCAAGACATTAATGGTACCAGATTAGACATGACACTGATCCTTCTAGGGTAATGAATAAAATCCATCTTCCATTGTTTGTTTGTTTTTCCTCTCAAGATCTGAGACTGTAGGTACTTGGGAGTCTGTAATTTGCACATTCTTTGAAATATTTTTATAAGTTTTGAGTACTGAGGTAAGGGATTTGTCACTTTTATGTAGTGGCTGCAGAGGGAGCTAAGCTGTGTTACAGGTCCTCTTATGTCCTGCCTTGAGTGGCAGGATGTGAAGTTTGGGAGTTTATCTTCTCATGAAGATGGCATTAGTGTCATATTTTTCCATGTTTCTGGTACTGAGTATTATCACTGCATATTTTCCTAGTTGGTCATTTACTTTTCTTCTTTTTTTTAGAGAAAAGGAAACTTGGAGTTTTCTTTGATGATAATTTAGGACCTTGCAAACCCTATCAATGAAGTATTCAGTACCATGCTCTACTTTTCCATGTGACACTGGATTGTCGTCATCCACAGCCATTGGCAAGCTGCTTTGCCAAAAAGCTAAAAATGCTTTGAACTGCAATCTTCATTTAATCTGAGGAGAAATTTAACATTTGATTTTTCCTTTCCTTTGATATATATATATATATATAATTCCCCTTATATGCCTCTCTAAAATAATTTTTACATGACAACAAAAGGAAGACTAGACACACAGGTGTGGCTTGTTTATGACAATATCATAAAAAAAAACAACAAACCAAACAACAAAAAAACCTCCAAAAACAAACAACCCCCCAAGAAAAACCCCAAAAAGCCCCAAAACAAATTTTCAGGTCCACAATATGCTCTTTAACTGAAGTTATTACAAAATATCTGTTGTAACTAAGTATAAAGGAGCTTGGAACATACTTTAGCATCTTGGATCCACAGATATGCATGCAGTTTTAAAAAACCACAGAAATCTTTGGTATATGTTTAACAAAAAAGTTCTCCTAATGTATGACATTTCTGGTGAAAAGTAGCCATGCATGTCGTATCTCACACTCACTGCATTTGTTAATCATAGTAAACCAGACAGGTAACAGATTTCATTTTGTTTTACTGCAGTCAGAAAGCAGTAATATCTTTCTCATTGCACAACTGGAAGTGGAAGAATTAAGTTGTAGGTAGCTGGTTCAATTCTTAGTGACAGAGCTACAAAAGAAATACATGAATAAAACATTGTTATAAATATGCTGGCATCAAAGCTACTTTAGAATCATGTAGAGGTTTTTGTATTGTTAAAATCAACTGTATAAAAATAGTATTTTAAAATATTTTTGAAAGGTGAACTTTATTAGAAAGACTGTTTTTCCTATTGTACTTTCAAACTCTATGTTCACCTATTCAAGACCAAAATTTGAGATTACGCTTAGAGAAAAATGCTGTTTCCTTAAAAAAAAAAAACAACAAAAAACAAACTACCCCCCTTCTCCCCCCAAAAAAAACCCCTCCACAATATCCATCCACAATTATTTCTTTGTGAATTGTATTTTAAAGCAAAGTGAATTATGTAGCTGTATAGAGTGAAGAGACTGGCTCCAAAATTTGTTAAGCAAATACGTTTTTTGATATCCTGAGCAGTGGGTGGAGGTGAGCATTCCCAGTGTGGTCTGCAAGAAAACATAATATAGTATATGTGGGAGTTCAGATCTTGTAATCACATTTTAATTCTGCCTCAGTCTCTGATATGTAGCTTTGGACTTGTCTTTCATTTTCACTTGTGTAACTTTGCCTAAATCAAATTACAGTATGGGATTTTTGGTATAGTTGCATTCACGGGGCAGGTAGTACCTCTTTCAGAAGGAGTAATTTCACTACATGATTTTTCAGAGACTGTTTTATAAGGTACTAGAAACTGAAGCAAATGGTATGCAAGATGCATTCTAATGTGATAAAACCATCCATACTGAGTGCGTGACAAACCAAAATCATCGTCATTCCTTTATGTTACTTCTGCTTTTTAAAGAAGTTTCTGGATATCTCTTGCCACAATCAGGCAATTATTGATTTTTGGAGTACAATATGGGAACTATTCTGATGGAGATCTTTAGCCTAGTTTACTCAAAACAATCTGTTCTTTAGTATTTCTTTACTTTGGAAATGCCAGAGTGTGAAGGTCATCAAGTCCAGCTGTTAACCCAGCACTGCCAAGTCCACAACTAAACCATGCTCCTAGGCACCACATCCACACAACTTTTAAATACCTCCAGGGATGGTGACTCAACAACTTCCCTGGGCAGCCTGTTCCTGTGCTTGTAGAGAGTGATAAGGTTACCCCTGAGCCTTCTGTTCTGCAGGCTAAACAACCCCAGTTCCCCCAGTTGCGTCTCATAAGACTTGTGGTCTTGATTCTTCCCCAGCTTTGTTGCCCTTCTTTGACACACTCCAGCACCTCAATATCTCTTGTAGTGAGGGCCCCAAAGCTGAACACAGTATTCAAGGTGCAGCCTCACTACCGCCAAGTACAGGGGGATGGATGATCACTTAGTCTTGGTGGTCACACTATTTCTTAGCCACCTGTTGACTCATATTCAGCTGGCTGATGACCATCACCCCCAGGTTCATTTCTGCCAGGCAGCTTTCCAGCCACTCTTCCCCAAGCCAGTAGTGTTGCATAGGGTTGTTGTGACCCAAGTGCAGGACCTGGCACTGTACCTTGTTGAACCCCATGCAATTGGCCCTTGCCCATTGATCCAGCCTGTCCAGATCCCTCTATAGAGCCGATCCTTCCTACCCTTAGGCAGATCAACATTCCCACCCAACTTGGTGTTGTCCACCACAGCCTTTCTCTCATCCACTAAGAGGGTCACCTTGTCATAGAAGGAGATCAGGTTAGTCAAGCACGACCTGCCTTTCATAAACTCATGCTGACTGGGCCTGATCGCCTGGTTGCCCTCTATGTGCCTCATGATGGCACTCAAGATAATGTGCTCCATAACCTTCCCCAGCCCTGAGGTCAGACTGACAGCCCTGTAGTTCCCCAGATCCTCCTTCCAGCCCTTCTTGTAGATGGGTGACACATTTGCTCACTTCCAGTCAATGGGGACCTCCCTGGTTAGCCAGGACAGCTGAGAAATGACTGAAAGTGGCTTGGTGAGCCCTTCCGCAAGCTCCCTCAGTACCCTTGGGTGAATTCCATCCGGCACTATAGAGCTGTGTGTGTCTAAGTGTTGTAGCACGTCACTGACCATTTCCCCCTGGATTGTGGGGGCTTCATTCAGCTCCCTGTCTTTGAGTGCAGAGTGCTGGGTACCCCAAGAACTGGGCTTACCATTAAAGACTGAGGCAAAGAAGGCATTAAGTATCTCAGCCTTTTCCTTAAGCACTGTTAAAAGCAAAATGTAACATGGGCACTCCCACGCCCCCAGTGGTAAATGGTTTTATAACAAAACTAAACATGTTCATGTGATACTAACTAATTTATTCAGGGTAGTCCCAACATGAAAGCAGATGAGTTTTTATTTGTGGGATGGAGTCTCATTTGCATTAATATACATTCACATTTCTTTCTAGCAGTAAAGAAATTCAGTACATATGTGCACTGACTGTGGTCACATGCAAGGAAAGCCCTATATAAATGACAACAGGGTCCTGCAGATTTGATGTAGTGAAATGTTGGTGTCACAGGTTTAACGCTGTACCTCCTTTAGGATGATGAACATGAGCTTGCTGTTCTTTGGTTTAGTAAGTGCTCTGTGGCAAAGTTGAATTACATCTTCGTGTTGCCAGAGTATTATGCAGGTAGTTTCTCTTTTTCTGGCAGTCAGCAATATGACCTATTTTCTTTTTGTGTGTGATCTTTTGTGGTTTTGTGACTCGGTACACAAAGCCTTCATTTTTAATAAACTCTTATCTGTCTCTTGCAAAAAAAAAAAAAAAAGAAAACACGAAAAAACCCAAACTGAAAAGTGTACATTGCTTTGAATGAAATCTGAGCTAGGACTGAAAATTTTCTGAAATATTACGGTTTTATGTCTCTAACTAAAATAATACTAACCTCAATTTAATTAAAAGGAATAATTTCCTAACTGAGTGTTTATGTTGTTGTAAATGGTAATGGGCGAGTTGTGAATAGCATATCAAAGTCTATCATGGTTATACTGCCAGGGTCAACGCAGCCTCATCTGAACCATTTTCATATTAGATTGTCCTAAAATGTCATTAAAGTGCAGTGTAATTTTCTTTCCCCGTCTTGTCTCTATTGTTCCAGAGATGTGTCTGAATAGAAGCTTTTTTAACAATTTGCTAATCAGCTCCATTTATTAAGTGTTTTTATAATCCAGTGCTTGAAACATCTTAATCACTGAAGTGTATTTAATTGTGAGGTCCAGGTGTTTCAGGAAATATACTGTTCCAAGGCTGAGTGGAGAAACTTGAAGTCCACATAATCCATCAACCAGGCACCATTTTGTGGTCATCTGCACAGGTCAAGGGCACTCATCCTACCTGACCCTCAGGGCAGAATGGTGGGCACTCATCTGAGAGCAAAGGCTGCAGCACCAGCAGTGGGGTCTGCGCAATCTACCCCGTCAGTGGCTGATGCCTCCATCCAGATGGAACTTCTGAAGAGAGAAGCTGCAGCACAGACCTCAGACTGCAGGATGGGCAGCAGACCTGCCTGCAAAATGTGTACCCAGGTGGAGGATCTCCTGCAGAAGGTGCTGAGCTGCAGGAGGTAGTGAGGAGATTGAGGAAGAGTAGATAGCTGGTTCCAAGCGCAATCTGCAGCGGACTGGGAATTCACAGCCACACAGCCAAAATCTCTGCCACTGACACACACAGAAGAGAGGGGATCAATAATGCAGAAGAATGGAAGTTTGCAATGGCAAGGACCTGTGGGGGGAAAAGACTTCCCCAGAAGCCTGATGTACCTTTGCAGAACCACTTTATCGTATTTATATTGATGAATTCTACATTTCTTGGTATTTACTTAGAGAAAATACAGAGCTGAATTACAGTTGCTGTTGGAACAATCCTTATGTTCATTAGGAGCGTGGATAGTGTAATCTCATCAGACCTGAGATATTTTTCAGTCCATTGGCGTAAATGCAGAATTTGTGAGTTACTCGTTAAGAGTAAGGTTACAATGATCAAACTGTGAGGGGTTTTGTAGGTAGGTTTACTTCAGCGTGATGATTGTAGCTGAACTGTCAGTAAGAGTTTCTGTGAAAAAGGTAATGACATTTGATTTGCCTGGACTTTTGCAGTACCTTCTTGCTGGTACCTGCTCAATATGAGTAAAGTTACAACTGTCACAGATGCTGCAGATTTAATTGTTTTTTTAGTTTTAATGCATTCTTAAATGAGTTTCTTTTCCTAGTGGATTGGTGGCTGTGAGGTGACGATAAATACATGCTTCTCTGTGGAAAAAGTCTTGAATGCTGCTGTATTTTGATCATGGTCTTGTAGGAAGCTGCCAATTATGGTTTGGTAGTTTCTCCTCTCTGTGGTATGGCAAGTTAGCGGGTTTTGCCTTTGAAGTTTTGAGAGGCAGCTTTCAACTGCAGTGTTGACTTCAGTGCTTCTATGCAGCCTCTTTATAGTTTTTTCAGGCACTTAGAGATGAGGCTACTTTGAAGGAGAAACAGGACCTTGAGGTCCATATAATCCTCTACTCCAGCAGGTACAATCAGCAGGGACTGGAATAGTAGTTTTAAATTAATGTAGTTACTCATGGTATTATCTAGAAGGTTTTATTGCAAAGTAGTTTTCCTTCGTCTCTCAGGCTATTAACACATATAGCTAAGCATATGAGCATGATGGTTTTGAAAAATCATATCCTAAGTTTCTTTTGCTGACCCCAATAGTTTGCTTTACGTATGGCTGGAAGCTCAGAAGGAATGTGCAGATCTTATTGATTAAAAATGAATTGTGAAAAAATGTGTCAGCATAAGAATTTGGAACACTGTGGTTCTGCTTCTGCTTTTGGTTCCTGCCACCTTTTTTCTTTTCCTTTTTTGCCTCTTTTCCTGTCTTTTGAAGGAGAGGGCGGAATATAATTAACAAGACTGAACAAGTAATTAAAAGCTTCAAATGTGAAACATGCTTTACCAATTCGGTTTGTTGTTAGGGTTCAGTTCTAGTGTTGAAGTGCCTGAGATTACTCCTGCAAATTAACATTATGGTCAGCAGTGGGAGAAGCATTTATGATTCATATATTTTCTTTAGTGTTCAATAACCAGTCTCCAGTGCGGGACCATCACCCAAGCATTCTGTTCCATTCTTCCTTTCCATCCTGTTGCTTTTAGTGGGAGTGCATTCACTCTGAAATCATCTTTTAAAGCTTATTGTTTATAGGACAGTAGACAGGTAAAATCAAAGGTAAACTTCCTGTGACATTATCTGAACTTAAGATGACATTTTGTGTTGTCCTTGACAATAGGAAAATGAAATGCTTTAAAAAGTTGGATTGTTTTAATGTCACATCCACCTGACTGTGTCATCATGTAAGAAAAGGACACAATGGCATGTACTTTTGCATTTGGTTCAATTGTTGACTCCCTTTTTTTGTTTCTGTGGCTTTTCCAAATGTATTTTTTAGTGATGGCTAGCCTGTTTCATCTTAATGAACAAAATATCAGTAAAACTGAGAGAAATTTCATAGAATCATAGAATAGTTAGGGTTGCAAAGGACCTTAAGATCGTCTGGTTCCGATCCCCCTGCCATAGGCAGGGGCGCTTCACTCTAGACCATGTCGCCCAAGGCTCTGTCCAGGATGGCCTTGAATACTGCCAGGGATGGAGCATTTATCACTTCTTTGGGCAACCCATTCCAGTGCCTCACAACCATCACAGTAAAGAACTTCTTCCTTATATCTAATCTGAACTTCCCCTGTCTAAGTTTGAACCCATTACCTCTTGTCCTGTCAGTACAAATTTGATAATTTATGCCATGTATTTGTCATAGGAAACAGAATTAATAAATTGCTAATGCATATTTTGGTTTTGAGAGTTAGTGGAAATAAGGCCTTTTCTGGTTTTTCTGTTGGCCTGGTATTAATGATTACGGGTATTGGTATCCCCCGTGAAGCAGATAAAAAGACAGCATTTACCTTAAATGTTCTTGACTCAACCTTGCAGTAGTACTAAGTCAAAACAACAAAGTCTTTGTTGTTTTTTTTGATGCTTTTGAACTTTCCTAGAAATAGTTGATTTTGCATCTACATTCAACAAAATCCATTAGTTTTCATTGAATGTTTAAAATATGTTGGATCCATATTTTCTTCCATTAAAAGAAAGACTTGGAAAAATTACAAACATCACTGTGCAGTTCCCTTGTAGTTAGCAAACTTTAAGCAAAAGTGGTTTTATTATTTTCCTATTCAATGATTATGTGCTTCCATACTTGTATAATAATAATAAGGATAACAAGAAGCAAACAGAAATGTAAATAGCTGTAACATTCAAGCATGTACACTCAAGTACTGAAGTATGCAAGAAAACCTATCAGAAATTTTAGACTTCAGAAAGGGATCCAAGTATGTGAATTTTGTACTTCATCTCATTTCAAAAGGCTTTTGTCTGTTTCTGACTCTTCAGGTATTAATTCCAGAGAAAATGTTTAGCTTGATACTTCAAAAAATTAAATAGACTTTTGGAGCAGTTTCCCATTATACTTGTAGGGAAAATACTGTTTTTTTTCCAGTTGTTTATAACTTAGTTACATGCCATATATGCACGTAAAGTTAAGGTTATCTCCTTAAGTCAGAAGATGCATCTGCAAATAGCTACAGAAACAGAAGCCTAGGCCTCCTTTTGCTTTGAGCATCCTCAAATTGTGATTCTCTCCTTCACTTATTTCAAGGAACTTCTACGGGTTCTGTTCTGAGAAACCTAACCTCTTCAGTGGTGAGAACTGCCCACTCATACATTAGTTTCTGGAAGGAAGGACTTTATTTGTTTTTTAAGATTTGATTTTGTGGGAAAGAAACAACTTATATGTCACAACCTACAAAAAAGCAAATCCAAATCATGGACTAATTTGGAAAATGTAGCCATGTTGGGAGGCTTGGATTTGGAGGGTTTATTCCTTAATAAAAAACATTGGGATTTATGTAGGGATAGTTTTACCAGGCAATTAGATACCATTTTCATGGCAGGGGTTTGGAACTAGATGATCTTAAGGTCCTTTCCAACCCAAACCATTTTATGATTCTGTGAATTATGCATTTAAGTCTATCCCTGCAGGTCTAAATATGATGCAGATGATACCCTTCTGTTTAAAACCAAATTCCTTATTTTAGGGGTCTTGTACCTACTATCCCCTTTTTCTTAATTCCATAAAAATAGATTTAAAGTCTTGGACAGTCTATGCTGTTCCATTCTCTTAAAACAACAAACAAAACTTCCTGCTATTGATGTACAGATGGCATAGAAATCTCTGCTAGCAGCTTTCAAGAATACATCAAGGATGTCCTTGTGCTATCATTTTTCCAGATAATAATTAGAAGATTTAGAGACGCCAGCCAGGTGCTTCTAGCTGTGACATCTGGAAGTATAGCTTCCTGCTTAATTCTACTTTCTGCTAATCAAGTGTCTGAACCTCTTTTTAATTTGTGAACTTTTTCTACAGAGTAAACCTATGCTTTCTTCTTTTCCCTTCTTCTTGTCCCCATTCCCCTCCAATTAAAGAAACAGAACGAACTAAGCCTTGTCCATGAAGGAGAATAAACTTTTATATATGCTATTTTTTTTTTCTTTATGAAGTTTGCTTTGTATTTCAAGTGAGCAATGTAAGCCTCATCACTTTTTTTCTCCAAGCAGCAGGAGGACCTGTCTTCAAAAGAGCAGTAAATTAAAACCAGAAATTCCCAATGCTGTTACTTGCCAAAGCAAATGATACTCTACATGCAGAATTCTCCCTTTGGAGAAGAATCAGAGAAAACAAATATTTTGAGGCAGATATTAGTCATGACACTTAACATGCCAATAGGAATTGCCAATAAACCATGATGTGAGGGCAGTATGAAAGTGTTCATTCAGCTGTATGGTTAAATTCAGTTTATGTGAGCTGAATATGATTACATTCACAGAACTGTATTATGTTATAACGATGAATAAGACTGCATTGCAAAACTCAAAACTACAAACCTGTTCCAGTCTGAGCCTGCACCAGAACATCACAAACATTCATGCATTCAGTCTTGAGTCACATTTGAATTACATCATACTTTAGTGCTGCTTTTCTTTGACTATGAAATGTCAACAAGACTGCTGAGAAAGTATTCCATTCTACCAGTTTTCAGACTTTCAAGATCCTGTTCCAGACCATGTCTGATTTATCCTGGCACACCTGTAAACCTCCTCTTCATTCCATGTGCCTAGCCTCAAAAGTCCAGCATGGGAGAGATCACCTGCTTTTGCACATTGTTCCCTGCCTGAATGGATCATTCTGGGCATATGAGGTGCAGCACTCACGCACAAACCAGCCATATGTTCCATGTGTACCATGGGCTTGACTGCAGTGCAGCATGATCAAAGAGGTGTTACAGCTGATGACCCTGATGCTGAACTGTAGCCACCAGAGTCTGTGGGAAAAATCAGCGTGAACAAACCCCAGTAAGAAGAGTCCATCTAGGGGCAAGTCTTACCTTGCTGCTGAAACACATTTGAGGCTCTTTTATTTAGCCCACTGGATTGCTGTTTATTGGTTGCATTGGGACACCTCACTGGAGCAAAGCTTTTGACCTTGATGTTTACACTACTCACCTCCAGGCATTCCCTGCCAGCTGGGCCCATTGCCGACTGCTCCCACTAGCTGCCTTCTCTGCCAGTTGTTCTGGCTCACTCTGCTGCTTTGCTCTGTCAGCCAGTCTGCCATATCCCGTTTATCTCCCATCTGTTCATTTCCACTCTTGCTATTCTCTCCTCCCTAGCCACATTTCTTTGCAATCGCTATGGGGTTTCAGTTCTTTTAGAAAGGATACAAGGATACAGTGATAATGGTCAATCCACCTAAAGCCTTCCTTTTTTCCCACTTTCTGGGGCTTTTTTTTTGGGGGGTTGGGTTTTTTTTAAGAATGAAGGTACAACCCCTTCTCTTTTTTTAGTGCAGACTTTTTTTACATCAAGGGTATAAGCTACAGCATTCCTGTAGGGTGACTTACCCAGCCCAAGAGAGTGGGCAAGTTAGTTTTTTATGCTTTCCAGATATATCTTCCTCAGTTTTACCATTTAGCTGTATTTAACAGGAATCTTGCAAACAGTTGCAAGAATTACCTCATCCGCGGGCAAATCAAGTTTGATCAACTGAAGCTTTTGATTGAATCCAGGCAGCTTTCTTTACTGTCTGAACAAGGTCACCACAGCTGCTGCCTTATGGGATTTCCCACTGAAGTTTCCAGGGAGAGACTGCTAGTGTTTCTCAAGATCTCAGAACAGAAAGTTACTTCATGTCGCATACACAGAAAACTGATCATACATCCCAGTGGAATGACTGATTGGGTTTTTGTTGTTTAAGGGTAGGACCACAGCTGACATACATTTGTGATAAATTGTAGCCATTAGGTTCTGTTTCGTGGAATCTCTGACAGTCAAACCTTTTCTGTCCTGAATTTGTGTATATGAACACTCCTGTGTTACTGCAGCTTTTTGTACACATTTGTGAGAGAGCTGCAGCTTTTGGACAGTTTCTTTGTTTTTCTTGAGTGCCTTTTGAATTATAATCACAGCCTTCAAAATGCTTGTAATCCCTCCCCAGCTTAGTGTGATCTCTGAATTTAATAAAACATAACACCTGTTCCATCGTCTAACTCACTGGTAAAAATAATAAATAACACCGTACTGAACATCGGCTCTTGTGAACTTCACCCAAATCCTTGCATTTGCCAGTGATGAGATGTTGTTATCCATAGCTGTAAGCCTATTTTGATGTGGTTTGCCCTAAACCATGTTTCCCTAGTTTGTCTATGAGGATGTCATGTAGTAGCCGTGGCTTATTTGTACATGCCATTTTTTAGTGAATAAAATCCTTTAATTTCCAAGCATGTTGTTTCAGTATTTTGGAACAAAGCCTGTGGTATTGCCTTTTTCTGGACTGTGAGGATTTAGCACTTCCTTCCTTTTACTCCCAAGCTGATATTTTAGTGGATATGCACTTGTCCTGGCTTGCAGCTGTAGGAACAAGGGTTGCATATGGCACAATGGAGTGCTTCCACCTGTTTGTGTCTTTGATTTGTTTTTAAAATGTAAATTGTTGCTATGTTTAGAAGAGCTGTTCAGCACATCTTAACAATTAAGGTTGACACCACTGTATACAAGTGCCAGAACAGTTCCCTTTAATATACAGTAAATGATCTCAGTGTCAGATATAATAGATGGTTATGGTGTACTTGTCAGTGGCATCCTTCTCATTTTGAGTCTAAGTGAAAATGAGAACTAGTGAGGAAATGATTGATGAATATGTTTTTCTTTCCTGTTGAGTAGCAGTTTTATTTCAAATTACTTTGGTGATTTGGGCTTTTTTTATTCACACTTTCACCTGAAACTGAAAGTATTTGCAAATTTTTGTTAGCCTCTGTGTCTAGTGATACTTGGGTCCAAACATCTAGTGCCTATACAGCCCTTTGTGAATATTCCCACTTCTGGGGAAACCCTGGAAAGAAATTTTGCGTAGAAGACATGATCTTCTCATTCACTGTGCAGCTCTTACTATCTCCCTTTGAAGTGATGTAGCGTTTTCGTTCATGTTTAGTTAGCTTCAATAGCTAAAGATAGATATGGACCAGTACTGCGTTTGGTCAGCTAAAGTGGTTTATTTGATATGGTAGTTAGAAAAGAATACTTCTGCAGTTTTTCAGGCACAGAGACTTCAGTGCTCCATAGCCATCTGTGGGAAACACAGAGGGCAGCCTCTCGCAGAGGCACCACAAACCATCGATGAGGCAGTTGGGAGGTAGTGTGTTTCTTGGTGAAGAAGTTGATATGTCTGTGGTAATGGCAACAAGATTAAATTTCATCCAAATTTAATGCAAGAATGAAGTCCTGCTCTCAGGAAACATGGGAGTCACAAATTCATCATGGACAATGACTAGCTATGCAGCTGGAATAGCAGGGTCTGTTTGTTTGGACCTCAAGCAGAATGGAAAGCTGGCAATGTGGTGCAGTTACAGAAAAGGCCAGTGTTACTGTTCTGTGAAACGTTGGGAGGTAATTGGTCTACACAACTAAATAAATGTCACTCAGATATGATGTACTGCTGCGTCTAGCTGTGTACACTGCACTTAAAGCAGTGGTTGAAGAAAGCGTTTGGGTAGCAGATGTGTTAGAGATCTAGAAATATATCTATGGGGAATTTTTTAAGTTCAATTTTTAATTAGTATTTAAGTGGGGAGTGAAGTTAACATCTGTCATCGTACAAGGTGTTTCCAGAAGGAGGAGAGACTAAATTTGTATTCTTCCTCACTGAAGATTTTAAGCATCAGATTAGAAAAAAAAACATTTTCCAAGATAATCTGTGTATGTACCCTTCATCAGAACAGAAGAGTCAGCCAGATGTCGTAATATCCCTTCTATGATTTTGTTTCTTATCCTTTTGCAGAAAAATGCCTCTTCTTAACTTCTGGTTTGACTAATTTTTAAAAGGTTCCTAAGAGGATTTCCACCCTATACTAAAACACTCTCTATTAGTTGATAACATTTTACTGAAACAGGTTGACCTGGTATTTGTGCCTTTTTTGCACAGAGACTGATGACCTGCAGATTTAGGGGAAAGACATAAGAATATCCTTAAAACAAACTCCACTATTTTTCTTCAGCAGAATGAGCAGAATATTAGGTCAGCTAAAAATACACTGCACTTCAGGAAGCTTCCATGGATGTTAGGGATGTGGATGTTGAGGACTTTCAATAACATGGTACTAGGGTTATCTTTAATTACCTCTAAATGAGAGGCAAAATTACCTCTACATGAGAGATTCTTTTGTATCATCTGTTTTAACTATATTTTACAGTTGGGAGTAAGGGGAAGACTAAAAGCAAATGGATTCAATTTGCCAAGATACACATTCTCTTCCTGCTGCTTGTATTTACCATTTCTTTGCTAAGTTGCCTCAGAATAGGAGAAGGGATGACATCTGCATAGGATCTGAGAGAAGACAAAAAAGGCAGCTTAAATCTCAGATAATATTCTTGTAGAAATTTGGTGCCTGTCATAGGTAACTCAGTTAAAAATACTGAATTGTTCACTGTGCAAATAGTTGTATTAGAACTACTCTGTATTGCACTGTGGGTTTGAAAATTATCTGAGATGAGAGGGAAACTGGTTCACAAACTGGCACATACTATCTCAGCTAAAGAATGAGGCTGGGTTTTTTCCAGTGTTTCTTCATAAAGCAAAATACAATGGGCAGCAATAAACTGAGCTAAATAGGTAAAAGGAAAAATAATCACATTCTGTACTGCATCCAGACATCTTTGATTGCTTTGTGTCTTATCCATGGCAACATGTTGCTTTCTGTTACGAGGCACGGAAGAAATCAAACAAAAATACCAGCTGTATCCAGATGATTTGAGTTTGGGGAGGTAACAGAAGGCATTCAGTATTCTGTTTTTCTTCTCAGGAATAGGAGAATTCCCTCTGTATAGTGCAATGGTGTTGGATCCTCCATTTGTTTTGTTTTGTTCTGCTGGGATGGGGCAGAAAGAGGAATAGAGAAGCCAAGTTAGCCAAGTGGATGAGAAGCCTGTACTTTATTTGCCAGTATTTTTGACAAGGAACATGTACAATTGTTTTCTTACTTGTCTCTGATAAACTCCCAAGTTTCTTAGGCTTGTGGACTTACGGATAAACTTGACAAAATATATTGAGTTCACAAAACAGAAATGTTTTCTTTTGGGAACCACTGTTACAATGGGGCAATTGATACTAAGATGCACCTTCCTGTAAGTAAGTATGCTGCCTAAGTCCTTGAAAAGTTCACTGCACAGTGAATGGTTTGGGTGCAAACTGATACCAAGAGTCACTTTTTATATTTTTCAGTCTAAAGGATCACTGTACGTAACTCGGGTGGGTTTTTTTTAATACATAGATTTAGTCTTTTTCAGAATACTTCCACTAGAGTATCTTTCGTAAAGCTGAAATAGGAAGGCTTAAAGCATAAGTTGCAGTTACTGATTTATGACAGCTTGGTTCCAAAATAATTTGGATGAAAAGGGATGAGAAACAGTTTGGTGGTATTAGCTGTAGAGAGGTTTTGTGTGCCACAGATTGTCACTGGGATTGTGCAATATCAGTATCAAAAGAATCCTGTTCTTGCTCTCTCTCTGCTTCAGATCATCTACTTGAAGTGAGTAATTTGAAAATTTTAAAGCTCTCAACACTTCCCATCCACTATTTTCTGAAGAAATTGATTAATTTCTTTCACTAAAACTTTAGAGAAGTTGGTGAAGAAATGGAAGGAGCTGGGTAGAGTTATAGGGGTGGGGTGTAGCACAAGCTGGAGAGGCAATAAAGTGGTAAAAAAAAAAAAGCTAAAAGCTGGTAAGAACAGGACTACAGAGTGCCTCTTCAATGTCTTTCTCTAGCCTTTGACTCATCATTGAAGTCAATAACCCTTCATTTCTGACAAGTAGCTGTGAAGCCCATAGTCAAGTACTTGCAAGTCAGGAATAATGGACATATAGTTGAAGCATATAGAATTAATTTAGCACCTCTCTGCATACACATTATGATGCATCCTGTTATTACATGGTTAAATAGGCTCTCTCCTCTACTTTCCACAAAACATTTGCTAGCTTATTGTATGAGGTGGACTTGCTTTAGGACTGTATATAGAGGGGGCAACTCACAGTGAGTAGAGAGCTCCAAGAGGACTGTGTTTGTAACATTGCTAATTGCGTTTCAGCTTCACCTTCGCCCGAAAATTATTCACTGATGCTGGGAAAATCATGCAGGTACAAAAATTCTCAATCAAATCTTCTCACTCTATTATTTTCTGAGGGTTTCACATAACTACAGATTGATTTACTTAAGTTTGGAGCAATTATAGTTGTAGCTGAGGCCAGTTTAATAAGGACTGTGGTCTGAAGATGATAAGTGTAATAAAACGTGGAGTAATCTGAAGTAATCGGAAAGATCAGGCATAGGCCTCTCAAATTTGGTTGTCCAAAAGGGGCTGACACTTCTGAACATTCTTGTCTTTATCTTCGTGCTTCTGTTTTCAATGTGTCAGATTCGTGAAAGAAAATGTGCTCAGTCAGTTGTAAACAGTGGAGGTAGACAAAAACTTTCATTTGAGTATATAGATGCCCTTAACTAAAAGTAAGTTTACTTGAAATATGTTTATATCTGTTCCTTTATAATTAAATTGGTCTTCACTGATGACAGCAGAACACAGTATTTTCAATGATGGCTTGAGGAGAACAGAAATCTTGCTTGTGGGTTATTGGGGGTTTTGGGGGCAGAGAGTGACTTTCTCTTTTTTCTTTTTCCTTTTTTTTTTTTTTGAATATAATAGAATATCATGACATTACATAGGATAGAGATCCCTGGGAAACACTGAAGGACACTGTGGGCAGCAGAGCTTAAGCATTGTTTATTAGACTCCGAAGCCAGGAAGGAGATGCATAATTGTGCAAAAGACAATGAAAAGGCACAGAATGGGAACATGTCTGATGTAAAGAATTGATGCTTTTAGGGAGATTGCATGGCTATCATGAGCACTAACCTCTTCATATTGACAGTTAACTGGTTTTGTTCGTTAGCATTTTGCTCCCCACTGTGCCAGCTAGAAGAGTGTGCACAGAGGAAGGAAACCACACAACTAACAAAACATATCAGTTTAGTGAAAAGGCACTTTGTTTCTTTTAACTGCCTTGTACAGCTATTTTGTACTGCAGCAGCAACGGGTGAAATAGAGCAAGAAAGTGTGGGCAAACCTTGGGTTCTCCCTCTGGTAAAATGAATGGAAATAGGTACTCATCTCTCTACCTCATTCTTTGAAAGCTCAGTATTACACCTCCTGGGCACTGCATTCATTTGTCTTTGCAAGGATAAGCTTTGTGCCAGCATTCCTGGGGTGGAGTGCTTTCTGTTGCTGACCGACAGCAAATTCCTGCAAAGAAATAATAGGCAAGTGCATTTATAATCATATATTTGATTTAGCTACATCTTGCTTATTTAAAATATTTATTAATTACATTTCAAATACTTCTTCTGACTTACTAACTTGTTTTTAATTAAATCCTTGTTAAGTTGATTGACTTAATTGAAATAAATGCAACACCCTGATGAGAACTGGGTTATTTCAATCTAGTTAACCTTCAAATGAAGGGTTTTTTTTCTGCAGTGTAGCTACAATTGAGATTACCTTATTATGCACATAATGAGTGACCTTTCATCTTATCCAGAGTAAATAAATAAGCAGTTATTTGCTGCATGAGCAGAAAGTACACAAGGTTTAATATAAGATACAAACTTACTGTTTTGTCTTTTGAATCTCTCTTGTTCAGAGGAACATGCTATTTTTGTTTGCAATGTCCTGGAAGACATGAGTCAGGAGAGAGGCTCTCGTGTCAGATGCTACTCAGGACCTCAGAAAGAATAAATTCAGCTACTAAATCAGGCTTCATTTCTGACTGTATCTTGTGTTTCCTGGGCTGCCTCTGGATGTCCTTGTGCTATGTCTTGAATAAAAATGAAGCTTCAAAATTGTAGTTTCTCTCTCTTTTCTCTTCCATCAGGCTTGTCAATTCTCCTTAAAAAAGAACCATGAAAAGCCCTAGTGATTGCTGTGTATAGGCCTCAAGTGCAGAATCATTCCCATCAAGGCTTCTCTTTGTTTTTCAAGGCCCATTCATTGGGAATACTTCTGTTAATTGTATTGTTATATATCCTCATACTTCATTTAAATGCTGACATGGGATACAGTACTGCTGTGTTTTAATGAGTGTGATAATGACTTGAGGCATAGCATGCATGTAGAGTGAATAGCAATGAAAAATATAATTATAATTTAATTGACAGTGTGTAATATAAAGCATATAGGTAACCTCATGATCTAGCAGACATAGCATAAAAATGTGAAGAATCCTGTTTTTACATGAGGATGCTCTTTCATAATAAGTCATAAATTGTCATCCTGGATGACACACAATGGCTCTGTACGCTGTTTTTATCAGGTATTTAATAGGGAATAGGCATTCTTATTTACTGTTGCAAAGTAACTCAATTTAAAACTTCCATGTAAACATCTTGGTGCTATTTTTTTCCTGTTATTATGGCAGCATGATATTAAATAATGAAAATAGAGGCCAAAAGGCTATCCTTCATAGAGTTTTGTTAATACCAGTATTATCAACAGCTGTTTGTCATCAACATCCAAGGAAAGGACAGGCTGATGGTCTTCAATTTGTAACTCCTTATAATCAGTTCCTTTTGTTCCACAAAAAAATCCTGCGTTAGTATTTTATAGTCTGCGAAGTAGTACTAACGGAAATTCTATAATGCCTCTTTTCAGTACTCCTGGAAGAACTTCCTCAAAATGCAGAATAATATCCTGCAATACATGCATTATTTTCTCAAGAGTAATGGGACAGTTTAAAATTAACAGTCAAATCCAGGCTCCTTTAAGAGGCAATATGTATATTTCACATTATATAGCTATACCAAGCCTTTTCTTTGGTAGGTAGAAACTTACTGGATCTTCTTGTTCAGAAGAATACTGTTTGTGCATATTTAAGGTTCAGAATGCACTCATTTGTAATGATAATGGAATAGTGATTTAGGCCATACACTGGGGAAGTGAAAAGTTTTCATTCATTTGATCCAGGTGCAGAATGTAGCTGACGGATGGGTGATCAAACTGGATTCCATATAAAACATCTTTGCATGGGCTTTTCCTCAAATTCAAAAGCAAGAGTTGTAGGAGGTAATAGTTTCCTTTTGTATTTTAACAGCATAGTAATGGTCCCACACACCCTAGAATTCATTGCTATTGTCACCTGTCTCTGCTAATCAGATTTTCAGTGTGAGCTGGTATTAAGTTGTTAAGATATCATTCAAAGTCGGATGAAAAAGATTTTAGGTGCTGATTAGGCTTATGAAATGACTAAGTCCATAAGCGTTAGTTTGTCTACAAGAAGGATTTAAAAATCTAAATCTAAATCTAGATCTAAAATTTAATAATATAAATATAATAGAAAAACCTGCTGATTTCACAAAGTTAGCAGTCAGAATTTAAAAAATTGTGGTATTCAGAATTCAGCCAGTGTCTGTGAAGTTGCTCTGGTCTTTCTGATGGACATGTTGGATGACCTGTGAGTTATGAGTTACTTGCATCAGTATAGTCCTTCCACTGGACTGAACATAATCAACAGTTGACTGAGGAGGGTAAGAAGCTACAGCTCAGAATGACTTCACATAACTACACATCCCAGCGGTGTGAATGGCAGCACCAAGCGGTGGTGATTCATTCCCTCAGCACTGAAATTGCCAGCGTTCAGAGGAAAAGGATTACTTTTGAACAAAGAAATGCTTTATCCAACAGAGAGTACAGACATTATAGAGTTATTAATCAGGGAAGTCATCCTGAAAGTAGATTTAACTGCAGGATTTCATGTAGAGGGAAACTAGAATTACAGTTGGAAGCAATTGAGGACTCAAGGTAGTAGATAGAATTGCATATTTTAAGGGCTCCTTAAATTACACCTGTGGAAAGGTTCAGTCTGTGCATGCTAATGAAATGGTTCCTGTTTGTGTGGTTCAGTGTTTTCTTTGGATGGCATACACCCAGTATGGTAATTGCAGTTGGTTGTAAAATAGGAAAACAACCAATTTAATTTGCTCTGTTTTCCACTTCAGTATCACCGCAGGCTGTTTCTTTGCTAAATCTCATATGCAAAGCCAAGTAGCTTCATCATTAGTGAGATGGGAGACCTCAGAGGAAAACCCAGATGTGACAAGTAACTATACAGGCCATTTTTGGCTTCTAGCAATTTTGGTATCAGTACTGAAGCATGAGCTGGGAATGAAGGATTTTATATCAATGGAGCAGCTACTGTCTTTATGAAACATAAAGCTGAGGTGCTATTCTCCTATGGCCATTGCATAGCAATTCAGATGTTTTGGAACTCCCTGGCTCAGCTTCACTTCTATTTGGAAAGTGCCTGAAGTAGAGCAAATCAAATTCCTACCTTGTCTTCTGGATATTGCTGTGGTCCATCTGGGGCAAAGTAGTCTTTGGGCATGATTTCTTCCAAGTATCTGAAAGATGTGCATATTCAAGGGAAAAAATGTTGTCATGATATTAATTTTTATTTAAAGACACAAATGTTTCTGTCCTTAGTAATGCGTATTATACTTAAAAGCTTCCATTTCGTATACCACTGTAAAATCATGTGTCAAGCAGTCTGTAAATTCTTGGTCTGCTACTTGAGCAAGTCAGGAGCCAATGTTATTAACAGCCACAGCACTGGTTTGCTCAGGGAGAGGTTTCTATTTGATCTTAATGGCATGCTTTCTGGTCAGTCCATGTCGTCATGGAGCTCATCCTTTCTTATGTTGACTTATGAGATTATTAATATGGATATCTATTCTTTCTCTGGTTTTACAGTGGAGATTGACATCCTGGTAGTGCTACATTTAGTGAAAGAAAGACTGAGGAAATAAGAAATAACTACAGTTACAGAATATGCAGTTTCAAGTAGTCTTTTCTTCCTACTGCACCTTTGTTGAACTGAGGTTGAATCTGTAGATATCTTAACCACAAACTTAATAAACCATTTTCTGCAAGATTTAAAAGGCAAGTTTTAATAATTTCAGCACCAAATTGGCACTTAACCGATTTCCTGATTGACATTTTTCAACTAAATTCTTCAAATGCACCTCATTCACAATATCTGTCTGTTTAAAACATGTTCCAGGCTGGTTACTCATAATAGTGAGAAAAAGACAGTTTTTCCATTTTGTTATCTCCCTTCTGTGATTATGGAATAATATATGCTGTATCTTCAGCTCCTTAGAAGATACATTGGATTTCAGTAATCTCACTGTATTCTACTATATTTATGTGGACTCACAAATGAGGTGCAGTTGAAAAGGAGTTAAGTACTGAGAAGTTCCTTCTGGAATCAGCTGCTGCACCACACTGTTAAAACTAAAGTTGCTCTTCCTCTCTTTGCTTTTATTGAGTCTTATTCCCGAGAGTGTGCAGTATACTCCCTCTCCATACATAATGATCAATTTAACTTCCTGCATAATGGAGAGGTGGGAAGATGGGATCCTAATCTTCTCACTGGAGCCTTTTATACTTCTAAACCTTCAGGAAGGAAACTGTTTTGTTGTCAGAAGGTGTATTAATGCCCAGTTATACAGAGAAAAAGGGAGCCTAATTCTCTGTCTCAGTTTTTGCAGCAGCTTTGAACAGTCCAGTCCTCAGCTGACAACTTGTTACCATGCACTGGCTGTGGCCTAGTTTACAGGAGGATCTAGGAAATAATCTATGTGGAGGGAACTGTTACTGCTTTACCAAGGAAGAATAAGCAGTTGTTTTAACTACCAATGTTTCTGTGCCTGGGTTTTCATCCTCACTTCCTTGGAAATTAGTTTGTCCATCTCTACATATGCGCACTTGCTTCTCTCTGTGTGTGTATTGCTCTTACCTGCCTACCCTTCATGGTGCTCCTTATGTCCTGGTAAGAGAGCAAAACAAAAGTGAAATTTCATTTGATTTTCTGAATTTGTATTCACAGCAGTTTCCAATTCATTTTGTTGATTATGCTTTTGGGCAGTTTCATGACTGGAAAGAGGTGAGCAGAGAGCTAAAACATTTTCAGATGCTCCAGTTCATTTACCATGGAAGTTATTTACAACACGTTTCAAATACACATTTGTAAGTAATGCTTGTTTGCCATATTTCCTATAAATGTCATATTCGTTATTACTGGTACTATTGAAACAGGGTATCTGATCATAATGCGGCTGCCTTATTCAATGGTCCCTTGTTTTTACTGGATAACCAAAACGTATACTCTGCTGTTTGCAGTGGAAATGTTTTATTTTTGAGGTCAAGGGCATTTTTTAATCATGTACCTCACAGATGACTTTATCACGTCTTTTTGTGTAAAGATATTGTGGAGTGGAGACAAGCAAGTGGAGGGACAGTGGTCCTACATTTAATTTTGTGAAAAATATGAGGAACTAAGCAGTGAGAGTGCTCCCTTGTGGAAAGAAAGGCCTTGAATTCAGTTATTTACTTATTTATTTTTAATGAAAATGACATTAGCATGAAAGTTAGCATGAGACACTGATATTTTGAACAGATGTAATTTTGGGTCTTCTCCTTTTTTCTGAGACAGAGAGGAGAGTTAGGAAAAATCTTCCCATCTGGGCTTTCTCTTGTATTCTCACGTGAACATAAATAGTTCTGTTTCCGTGTTTTTTTAACAGTATTTTTTTATTGAGTTCCCATTCATATTTACATTATTTCACACTTATTTCCTCTTATATGAGCTATAATTACTTCTCCATTATCAAAGAATATTACTTTGAGTTGCTGGATTCCACTGGTTGACATTTATCAAAACATGTCTTTTTCTTCTTTTCATTACTTCAATGAGAGTTAACAATTGCTAAAAACCTGACAAGAATTTTTAATGTCTAAATTGTACATTTGTTTTAAGGCATGTTGAATATGCCAACAGCACAACAAAAAGAGGTTTAAAAATATCAATTGATTGAAATGAGAGAGGGAGTAATATATCCACTGTTTACCTGCTATTGCTGTGGAATATGTGGTATTAGATAGAGGATATGCATTTTATTGGTTGTGTCATTCTTTAAACAAGCAGTTATTGCAGAAACAACTATCCATCTTTATACATAACTTCAGTTAATTAAATGTTTTGCGGTACCTGCTGGCTTTAGGACATTGAGTAGCTGGTGAGTCATAGTTATCTAATTTCACTGTTATTTTATAAACCCAATTCTGTCTTACTTTGTTGTATGTATTGAACACAGTGTCTGGGCCCCTTTACTGAGTCCACGTGATTCTCTCTATATTCAGCAACCTTGCTTTTCTTTTGGGAGCTTTTAAGAGTGACAGGTTATGCAATTATTAGTTGCAAGTCCAAAGACTAATACCTGCTTACTTCACTCTTAACAGTTCTGCGTTTTCTTCATAGCTGTCCACGTTGTCTCCAGTCCTTTAAATTCATCTTTGTTACTAGTAACTTGTTTCAATGAAAGTGCCTTTTAGTAAGTTGCCTGTTGGCAAAATGCTCGCGTTGCAGATTTTTGACTAGAGCTGTTCTCAAAGATCTTTGTGAAGTTCTTACTAAGAAAGAACCACTTACAGCATGTTCTCCCACTTTTGTGATCTTCTCTATCATTACTTAGCTGGGTGGGTGGATAGCTGTGCCCTGGCAGTTTGTCTGCTCTGGCTTGGTCCTGGAAATCTCTGACCATCTCTGTGGCCCAGTAAGCAGAACTGGTTGTTATTTGGCAGCATGCCCAGCAAATAGTATATGTAGTACAGGTGGTGTAGAGGTGGCAGATTCTTACTTAAGTCAGAGTTACTATGTAGGATTTGTTTTACCTGCATCTCTTTGTTTGTCAAGTATTCTGGAACGTACTAGTTTCTTTTAGCAAAATGATTCCAGATTACAGATATATACATTTATTGAAGAGGCAATTTTAGTAATTTAAAATGCAATTTCATCAATCAAAACTCTTTTCTCCTCTTCAGCTACCTATATTTGGATTTTGGGGTTTTTTGTTGTTGCTTTTTTCTTGGCAGCCTGAAGCATCACAAGGGTCTTATTGTTCAGGATTTTGAAGAGCCATCGTTTATCTTTGTGGATACAAGTAAACGGACAATGGTGTCCCAGCCATCTGCTCAAGCTGCTTGAGAACAGTCTTCTGTGCAAATGGCATGAAAGATAATTTAACCTCAGAAGGTGCCCACGGAGCTTCAGTTCTGTTTACCATTGTCTCTTTGCCAGTCTAAAAATAAATCATGCTGAACAATTTCCTTCCCAATTTAAAGAACAGATATTCAGAGGACCTAATTTCAGCTAATTTTACTAGCAAGGGGTTGTTTTTCCTTTCTAGTATTTTTCTAAGTAGCAAAGAGCTTTTCTGGGATAAATGGTAGCTGTCTTATAATTGTTGCTGTAGGAGGCTGTTGTTTTTCAGAGTACAAAATAGGATATAATCATAGAATAGTACTCAGTGCTGGGTGATACACACTTCCAACATGTCAAATGCAATTCTGCCACAACCCTTTTGTTATTTTGCCTTGCCAGCCCAAGTGTTCTAATGAGGAAAGGACCTGAGTTGGTAAGCAAGAAGTTTTTTTCTCAGAGGGATATTCTGTCCTGGAAATGCTGAGTGCTTTCTTTTCATTGTTCTTTTTCAAAACGTCATTTGGTAGTAGTTTTGCTCTTTGGTCCCAGTGAAACTGTTACAAGGCTTTTAAAGGCTTTTAAAATTTACTGCCAGTCAAAAAAATCGAAATAGCTGTCGTAAAATGAGTGTGTGTGTGTGTATGTATATAGATATTTAAAAAGCCATGAAAGGGAAAAGGAGTTCCTTTCTAAATTTAGATGTCATATTTCAGGATAGAAAAGAAGAACCTGACATTCATCTCACTGTCACTAGTTTTACAGCTCCTATGGTGGTTAATCTCAGGACTAGGAAAAGCAGACTTCAGGTGTTACTCAAAGCTTTTATCTCTATATTATCTTCCTTAGTCTACTGTGCTGATTTCTTCAGTTCCCACCACTACAAATAAAGCAGTTTGTGTCTCCTTCATGCTCTCTTACTGTGAATACTCCATTCCTTCTGCTTTTCAGTCAGACAGGCTTGAGACTCTTTTCTTGCAAAGATCAGAGGTCAGATCAGATGTTGTAGAGTGTAGCTGTAGGGTGGTGTGGCTCTGCAATCATCTTGGATGCTGCTGTGGGAGGAGAAGTAGAAAATGTGTTTTCCTGGCTGCTTTGTCAGATAGCTTGTTCTGAGGGCACATGGAAATAGCAGCAGCAGAAAGAAGCTAAATATGACCATTCAAGAAATGAACTTTGATGAAAGTAACTGTGTCCATGAGAAAAGAAGTATGTCTGAGCTTGTTTTGTTGCTGAATTAGATGCATTGTTATAGCTAACACACTAAAATGTATTTTACTGTAACAAATACATTCTGGACATAAAAAATGGTCCAAATTCTTGTATTTAATAATGGAAGAGTGCGCAGTCTTCATGGTGGCATAACTTTTGCTCCAACTTAACAACATTAGCCTGATTCATACCTTTCCTGAATGTTTTCGCTTAGTTTGGGGTTGGTTTTTTTAAGCAGAAGGGGTGGAACATGGCAGATTTGAAAATGGTTTATATAGCTTTCAACGAGAAGCAATTTATAGCAACTTGAAGTTACATAACTTCTAACTCCACTTTTTTCACGGCATGATTTAGATAGATCTGGTGCTTTCACAATAATTCAAAGGAATACGCAATCAGTCAATCCGTCTTATCTATTTTAAGCACTTCCAAGGCACCATCACTGTAGTTTCTAGGTTCTGAATCTGAATACAAGTGACAGTTTGCCATAAACATGCATTTCGCAAAATATCAGAAAGGCAAATGGCAGTATTCGTTTATGGAATGAAGACTTCCTCAAATAAATGTATCCCAACAGTGTTGCTCATTGTATTCCCTACACAGTGTTAATTTGTGCAGGTACTTTAGAGCAAACTGCATTTGTCATAGGAAGATGATGGGTTTGGTTTTGAGCAGTAGATTCCTCTAGGTCTGTAAGACCCCACAATTATCAGAAAGATAATGTAATATTACTTTTTAGTAACAAATGAACAAAATTTTTCGCAGAGAAATGTTTAAGGTAATCTAGGAAGGTATCTAGGAATTCATTAGATGGCTTCAGAATACTTGTAGCCAGAGGTAATTTGAATAATGCCATAAAATAGTTTGTTAAAATAATTTCATTATATTGTTCAAATGAATCGATGTGCTTTTAGTTGAGTGAATAATTAATGAACATTCATTTAAAGGAATTGAATCAATGCATCTGCTGACTATTTTTACAATTCATTCAGTTTTACCCGTACTATCAAAGCAATACCTCAACCTCAGCTTGCACCTCTGTGTAGTTTGGATGTTTGGGTTTTGTATTATTCCAGCTTGCAAAGAAGCCAGGGAAAATAAGGTTGACAGTATAGGTTGATAGTGTATGCTGTTTATATTATTTGAAATGTGGCAGCATACATGAGACTTCCACATGGAATAGATAAATATGACACGTGACCTGCAGAAGACCTGCAGCCTCCTTCCTGAAGTGATAGCTGGAGGCCAGGAAGGAATATTCCAGGGTACCTCTGACAGCAACTGAAATGGGCCTTAGGTATCTTGGTAACTGCAAATGTAAGCATCATTATTGGATGTAGACAGCAGATGCTGGGTGTGTTAATCCAAAACTGAACTCCACCATGTATAACTATGTCTTTATTGTATTTTCTGAAAACAGCCTCACTGAGTTGAGAATCATGATAAGAATTAAAGTAAGGAGAGTCATCCAGGTTTTGTCTTGTTTGCAGTCCCACATTGGAGTCTGACATTACTGTATTAGAAAGAGAAGTTTTCAAGGGTAGGCCCATGAAAATTTGGCTTCAAGCAGCTGAAACAGCTGCCACTGCAAACTTTGTGGCAGACTGATGTGCAGAGAAAGGAACTCAGGTTAATGGGCATAAGTAGAAACAAGAGGTTTAGACTGGATATCAGGAGAAACGTTTTCACTCTGAAGGACAGCCAGGTGCTGCATCAGGTTGCCCAAAGATATTGTGCTGGCTCCGTTCTCTGAAGCATTCAAGACCCAACTGGACAAAGCCCTGAGCAACCAAGTCTGATCTCACAGCTGGCCCTGTTTGGAGCAGGGATTTCGACTAGAAACTGCCTGATGTCCCTTCTTACCTAAATTTTCCTGTAATCTTAAAGTAATATTATTTCAGCAAGTGAAGCCTGTATCTTCTCTGTTCAAGCCCAATTAGACAAAGACAAAAGAACTATTTCCTCTTATCTGAAGGTACAAGGATGGTAATTTTCCTTTTCTGGTGGGAATGAATATAAACACATAATTAATTGAATTAACCCTGTTGTACAATGTAAAGGTTGGAATTAAAATGGTTTGTGAAATCCTTTTGTTACAATCAATGTTAAAAAATTGTGAAGGCACAGAAAAAAAAACGAAACCCAGCAGAAGAATTATGGTAGGGATTTTTGTGGTTTGTTTTTTAATATTATGCCTTTTTGCTCTGAAAAGGTGGGAATATTTTTGTAAAAAATAAATCCTACTTCTTTATAAGTGAAACAAAGGGACACACAGAAAGGAGAAAGAAAATCCAACAGTTAAACTTGCAACTAGATATCTAACATTTCTTCGAAATTAGAAAAGCGGAGGAAATTGAAATTTCAAGTTATTCTTGTATATTTTTTCTCTTATCTCCCCATCTCAGTGGAGCAAGAACTTCCCTGTATGTATTTAAGGGAACATTGAACTAGCTTTCCTTATCTCCCTAATTAAAGCTATACTTTATTTCTTTAATCACAAGATACATATTACATGTAACCTGGCATATGCTGCTAGCTTTGCCTATGCAAAAATAATTACTTAATTTTGAATTATGACACATTTGCATAGGATGAGAGCTGCAGTATGCAAAAAGATGCTGAATTACTTTTTGCCTTTGCCACTAGTATAAAATAGCTAGTAAAAATGAAAAGGAAAGTAGAAAATCTCAATTTCCCTGACTTGTGAGAAAAAGAAAGGATGTTTCAAAAGTACAAAAAATGGTACATAGAGAACCTGTATTATAGTCACTTTTCAGGTAAAAATCATGCTTTCAAAGGAAAAAAAACAACAAACCACAACCCAACTTTGAAAATAAATACAGTAATAAAGCATAATTATCACAGAACAATAATAAAATCAGCAGTGAGTCTGATGTATTTTGTATGAATCCTGTGAGCGGGCTCTGGAACACAGGAACCGTGATCTTGCTTTGTTATTTAGTATAAGCAGTAGCATAGAAAGGTATAGAAAAGTGTTTTAGAAAGCTGGCTGTGAGTGCTTGGGTTATGATAGCTCTTATATGTAACAGAGGCCGTGTACCTCTGTGCTGGTGACCTCTTTCCTAAAAAAACTTGACGTGCAGAAAGATTAGATGGGATGGTAGAGGTTGTGGTGCTTCAAGAACAGCCACAAACAATTCAGGGTGTGCTCATAGTGCCACAGTTCTTTTCCTACACTTAGAAAAAATATGATTCTAGTGAAGTATGACCATGACAGGTACCAAATAACTAAGAAACAAACTTAGTTGCATCAAAATCTAAAATGCTGTCTACAAGAAAACTATTTTCAATCATACATTCAGGAAAATACAAGACAGTTGGTATTAATGTCAGAATGAGTTTTTTTGGTGTCACTGACAATGTCCCAAAATTATTTTCATACTTACACTGTTAATGGTCTTTTAACTGCTGTAACATCATCTTATGCTAGTTTGTGAGAAGCATGCCATTATAGTTCATAAACATTTAATTACAGCAGTGCTATTATAGAATCACAGAGTAGTTAGGATTGGAAAGGACCTTAAGATCATCTAGTTCCAACCCCCCTGCCATGAGCAGGGACACCTCCCACTAAACCATGTCACACAAGGCTCTGTCCAACCTGGCCTTGAACACCGCCAAGGATGGAGCATTCATAACTTCCTTGGACAACCCATTCCAGTGCCTCAGCACCCTTACAGTAAAGAACTTCCTCCTTATATCCAGTTTAAACTTCCTGTGTTTAAGTCTGAACCGGTTACCCCTTGTCCTATCACTACCGTCCCTAATGAAGAGTCCCTCCCCAGCATCCTTATTATTTAATGTTTCAAGATTTTTCCATTTAGTAGTAACGCAAGATGTATGAAATTGGTGATCACTAAAATTTTATAACAAGATATATTTTATTTTGCTGCTTTTTAGTTCTGTTATTTTCAGGCTACCACCTCTTACGTTTGTTGTGATTGAACCTTGAACCAATCAAATATGTTGTCAATAGCATAAACTTGCATAAATGTACACATCATTATATAGGCTCTGAAGAATGCATGCACGCACGCAGAAGACATTTCATGCATTTATAAATAGTTTAATAAATAAAGGAATTATTTATTGACACGTCTAATGAGTTGGGGTGATGTATTTAATTATTTCTGATCTTAAAGGTTTCATTATACACAATCATTAGTTCTAGCTGGAGGTTTTGTTTATGTGAACATATATATTTATATGCATACATTTATTTATACAATAAAATTACTTCTATTTCTTCCTTTACTGCATCTTTCACCTAGTTTTATTTTTCTTTCCCCTAATTCATTTTGACATTTGCTTGAAATGTTCTTCAATAGAAACATTGCTGACATTCCTCAGATATTTACAAACACATTACCTTTGAATCTCATATCGTTTATCATCATAGAAAATAACCTAGACTAGAGATTTGTATATTTACAAAGAAATCAGTGATAGGTTTTGGGGGTTTATTTTTTCTGGGTTTTTTTTTCCCCCAAGGATAGGCTAAAACTGGTCAGCTGTGGCAATGCTGCCTAGAGAAGATACCATCCTAATAAGAGTGATATTGTAAGTGTGTATTTTGAATTCCTGTTCAAAAAAATTGAGTTTTGGAAATAAACGATAATTTTGTTTATACTTGCATCAAGTTTTACAAAGTATCTTAGGTACAACATTTGCATTGTGATTTGTGTTGTGATACTGAAGGTGTGTTATGTACCTTAGCTGCACAACAGAGCTTTTTTTGTATAACATACCTGGAAAAGTGCTGTTAGCATTTGGCTTCTTGGTTGGAAATGGTATGGCAAAGACTGTAAGTTTGGGTTTGGGGTTTGGGTTGTGGGGTTCGGGTTGTGTTTTTTTGGTGCTGTAATAGCTTAATCAGTTTCAGAATTATCTTTTGCATCTCTCTAAATTATGAGCAGAAGTTTCCAAAGAAAAGGGGTTAATCCTCATATAGAGCAGCTTTTGAAGTAAAAAGACTATAGAGGTTCCATAGTGAAGTCTCACTGGAGGGAAATTTTTCAGTCAGAAAGGGACATGGTACTTTCATGCTTTTTTAGAGAGAAGGCTCATTCTTTTTACAGTGTTTACTTGCAAAGTTGCAAGTTGAAATGGACATGAGGTCTTCCACTTCAAAATCTATTAATTTGACAGGTGTTAATTCTTGGGGAAAAAACAGCTTTTTAATATGCTTTTGGCATGCCTCCATTTCAGCACTTTAAATCAAGTCATTAAATATTTCTGATGGTTCTAAATTTCTAGAGAAAATATAGGTTAGCAAAGTCACTCAATCATTTTGTCTTTAGGAGTGGTGATGTCTTGAAAAATAGTAAAGTGATGATATTTATTCTTGCTGAATGTGAAAAAAATACATTTGTAACTTGATATATCACCTCTGGAATTAATAGTACCTTCGAGTCAGTGATCAGTGCAAAACACAATGAAATTCAAAAAGTAATTTAAGTATTGGAGAGTTAAAATCACTATAATTCACAGTTTTAATCTTGAAGTAACATTTAGACTAAGAAAACCCCACCACATCACTAAAAGAATCATGAAAGGATAGAATATATATGTAAGCATATGAGTGAGAGGTACAAGGGTTTCACAGAGCATTATAGCCTAAATGGTTTGCTATCGTATAAGGTCAGTATCGTATAAGTTACAATATGCTAATAGGGTTTAGAAAGCTTGAATTAAATTATTTAATGATTTTACCTTGCTGATGGATTATTATCTGTTTCAGGAACTATATTCATTGCAAATGGAATATCTCTTTTCTAGATAGCTTTAGTGCAGTGGTTAACAACTAAAAAGTCAAAGAAACTAATCCTTATATTCTAAAATAAGGGGTTTGACAGTCAGTGTTGCAGTACGTAAGAACTTACTTACAGATTTTTTTTTTCCTATGTTGTGCCTTTTTTGAGCTCAAGAGAACTTCAGTCCAAAGGACTGCAGTGTATGGCTTAGTAAGGAAAGAAATGATCAATTGATAGTATTTTACTTCCTTTTTAATTTTTATTTTTTTTTCCTAACGGTGCAAATATGATACAGAACTGACTTCTCTGGGGTATCTCAAAATAAGAGCAGTTAGGATTTAGGTCTGATTAGGGCTGTCATTCTATGGAGTAGGCTTGAGTCGTTCTTTCAGAACAGCAGTTTGCAGTGGTAGGAACACCATGAACCTGGACATCAGCACTCTACTGACGAAAAATACAGTAGAGATAAAACAGGTGAGTCTTTACTTCCCGTTTTTCATGTTCACACATATACTGTCTCTCACAAAGTTGATTGTGAATTGTGTTTGGGTTTTTTGGTGGCTTTGTGTTTGATTTTTTTTTTAATTACCTACAACTTCTTAGTTGTTTTTCATGGTTTTTTTTTTCACATGGGGAGATTATTTTTGCTAAAACAGAGGGGCTGCTTTTCTCAAACAAGTTGTTCTGCATTGGAAGCTACACCTGAAAGTGAACTAGATTTTAGAAAGTGAGAAAAGGAAAATTATATACATCCTGACTTTTTGGGGGGGACTGGGGGGTTTTTTGTTTGGTTTGGGTTGGGTTTTTTTTTGTATGTGTGTGTTGTTTTGGGGTTTTTTGTGTGTGTTTTGTGTTGGGTTTTTGTTGTGTTGCTTTTTTTCCCATATTATCATAAAAAATAACACTCTCAAGTATTTTACTTTAACATTTGCAACTAATGCTCAACATAAGTCACTATCTGGAAATTCCGAATTTATAGATGCATGGACTGCTAGCTATTTATTTGAGGTATGAATTCAGCTTCACAAAGTAGTCACAATAAAGTCAAGATGAACTCATGTAGCTACGAACATTGCAGGAGAATGTGTAAGGCTTATATCTGAGGCAGAATTACATATGCAATATACAAATGCATGAATGCATATATACAGGTCACAAATTTATAGTTAGTAAGTTAAAACAATAAAAATCTAATGTTACTATGTCTCTGTTAAAGGTACTTAATAAACTATCCCAGGTTTATTTTGCACACTAACTGTTCTTGCATTCAGCACCTTTTTTGTAATTCCTAAATGAAGTCACCCCAGCTTCCTCAGTCACCTGTATTAATGAAACATTATGTATCTCTGTATTCAAGTACTGAAACTGAAAGGAATATAATGAGCTAATAGAAATTGAAAGGAGATTAACAGCTCTGTGTTATGTTCAGTAGTAGTTAAATAGATTTTTTCTTCCTTTTTATTCATTTATTCCAAATAACCTCTCTTTTGAGACTGACCTCTGGTGGAAGCTTTACCTTGTTTAACAAATGAGTGTCATCAGAGCTGCTTTAATTATATAAGCTCTCTTCATAGGTAGCGAAATGAATTTGAGCCTTGATTGTGCTTTGGGAATGGAGCTCCGACCTTTTTGAAACACACTGGTGGTTTCTGGGAGAAAGGCTTGCCTAACCATACTGAAATCATTGATGTGCGAAAAACTTGAAGGCTGGAAGACAAACTGGAATTTGATAGTTTGGTTTCCACCAATCACGTGGGAACTCTTGTGGACAGGCAGGCTAAGAGGAAATCATTTTTGTTTCTTGAAATATATTGAGATTCATACTTCCATCCAAAATATGTCGCTTAAAGAAAAAAACTTTCTAGTTAAATGTTTTTTGAACAAAACCTACCAAGTCATTGAAATGTTCTGAGCAGTTCTATTCCAGATTCAATGAGTACCTAAATTTTGTTGACAAACCTTTCTTTTGCCTGTAAGTCTGTCTCTAATATTTACTTGATTGAATGAAGTTGTATGTGTTTTATTTGGCATTACATATTTTTCAGAAATGAAGATGACTCAGAGCTGCAAGGAGTTTGCAGTCCATTTACAGTTGCGATATATTATTAAAAATTCTGATACTGTAATGTAACTTAATAAAATTCTTACAATTTGATGTAAGTTTTAAAATGTTTGGACAGTTTACAATAAAAACCCAGGGTAATACTGGAGGGCTCACCTGCATGGTTTACAGTAGCTGAGGTCTTGAGTTTAGATGAGCACGTCACCTCCAAAAGTTTATATCCTGGGATTTTGACGTATTAATGAATGGAACAGCTATGGACAATACTTGGTAAATTATCCCTACTGTTAAAAACTTCCTTTGATTTGAAAGGTGAATTTGCTTGATCTTGGCTGCTAACAACCCTTACTATTAAATTTCTGATATTTTGTGACACCATAAACTGTGAACAGTTTATCCTTTTTATTCTGAGCAAGCTTTTGGTATCAAGCATAGCTGTTGATCAGCTGCTCATTCTTAGGATTCTTTGCTTCTCCTGGTTTTCAGCATCTCTGTGGCTTTTCGACAGTAAGGTGGGAAAGGAGTTTGGGGGGAGGAAAGAGGACATTTCCTTGGAATGCAATAGAATTATGAAAATCACATGAGGAAAATAACAGGATGTGAATTGTAATCCTTGTAAATAACTCAGTCATCGATGTAATGCATGATGATGGAAAATAATTGTAATTTTTTCTGATGACTAGATATTTTACTCTTCAGAGGAAATATGAATATCGAAAGTGGCTATTATCATCTTTTCAGTTCAGCAGATAGAATTATGACCATGAACTAATATACTGTGGATGCCGTGAACTATGCAAAGTTGAGGCTGAATGCTTTATTATTTGTATCTGTGAGGTAGCTGAAAATTGTATTTTATGAATCACACTTTCTGGTAGCTCATGAAAACATTAGTTCCATGCAAAATGCATAATGTATAGTGCACATACATAATTTCCAAGGAATTATTATGTGACATATAAAATTCTTATTTTTAATAATTTAAACTAAGTGATTTTCTACTCCACTGGATACGCTTCTACTGCCTGTAGCGCTGTCTTTGAGCGAGTAATGCAGTGGGAAAGCAGTAAGCATAAATGACAAGATAAAGAACATACATAAAATAAAAATCTGTACTACCTCTGTATTTTTGGGAGTATTCAGTTTTATTCCTGCATGCCATTAAAATTACAACTCAGGAGTCTGAAGCTGAGTTTTGGTGTTAATATTAATTATTATTAGAGTACCTCAGATCTTTCTTGATAATGTGCCTGCTTGTAATTCCTCCTCTCTATGTTAGAGTGCCTTAATGCTCTTGACAGATTGCACAGTTCTAGAAAGCCGAATTGCATTTGAGCATCTGTTGCAGATAATCTCAGATGATTTCTACACATCTTCCTAGCTTTAAGAATATTGTAATGTAATACATTAATAATGTAATAATGAAATTAGCAATGCTAAGCAAATTAATCTCACAGAAGAAAAAGTACTGAAAGAAAAAATGTAAAAAGTACGAAATTCCCAGATAGATTGTAACAGCATAAATCAATCCTACAGAATTAGTATGGGAAGTTCTTACTTGTGTCTAACAAAATTACAGTCTTCTGAGCTTATACAGATGCATTTCGAATACTCAGCCTGTTCTTAACAATAAAGAGTTATAGGCTTGTTTGAAGACTGATTTCCTTTTGTATTTACAGGAATAACAGGGTGCAAAATAGCCACATGAAACAGGAAGCTCAGGCAATTTGTCATTAAAGAGAAAATGACTGCTGCGTTGAAATCATTGTCCACATGGGCCAGAAATAATTTCATATTTCTTGTCTGACTGAGTCTGTAGAAGAGCATTTTAAAGGCCAAAATCATAAGTATTTTTTTAGTTGTCCAGTTCTGCCAACCTTCCTGTAAAGCTGGCAGTTTCCAAATAAGCCTTGTCTAAATTAAACATACGATAAAATCTTCCCATCTGAACTGTAGGGGAATTTGGAGAAATACAAAGTCTTTAGGACTAAAACCTCCATCTTTCTTTTCCCCAGATCTGTTCATGTATCAAGCATACACAACAGCTGCCTTAATATTCGCGCAAAACTGTATGCTTCTCTGCTATTGAAATCTTTCTGCTGATTCAACATCTTCCTGACATATGGAGAATATTAAGCTCTATGGAAATTAGAAGAGTATTACATATGAAGTATCTTCCAGATCAGCTTTTTTTTTTTAAGCCTTAAACTTTTGAGTAGACAGTGTAACGACAGCTATGAGCCAATATAGTGATTCTGTGAGCTGCCAAACATCAGCCAAATCCCATGTGACACCCTAGAGAAGCACAAGGGCCTGTCTCTGCTCTTCCTGTGGGTACTTGGTCATTTGGCACAGTATACAAGTTTCCAGAAGTGATTCACTAGCCCCAGGAGCTCAGGAAGGAAGAGAGCAGGGGCCATTTCATTGTCCCTAGTTTATGTTGTTGGGGTTTTTTTTCCCTGGCCAGAGCAATTCTGAATTATTGGATAATTGAATTAGGAGGGGGTTTGCTGCTAGAACAGCATAGAGCAGCCTTAGTCTGAAGAAGGCACTCTCTCTAGGCTGGGGTGTAAAAAGAGGTGTACGATACTTTCTCTGTTAATGAAACAGAACAACCTAGGCCACTCCAGCTTCCTGAGCAAATTCTTCCTGAGTATTAAAAGTTCCTATTTATCTGCTAATGGATAAATCAAGTTATGCAGAAACATGAATACCACAGGAACTGCACAGTGTGACCCTACGGTACATGCATAGTCTATTACAATGTGTCATTTGCATTCTTTATACTATTGCTTTTAATCAGGTCTTTTGGGAAGATGAAGCAAAATATAGGCTGCCTTTTGTTACCATTGTTTGTATGCATAAAAGAATAAAATTTGAGCCGGTTTTCAAAAAGAAAAGGAAATTATGTTGACAGCCATTTCTCGTATTTTATGTATTCTCTGGCCTTAATCAAAGACAGCTGACTTGCTGAGTGTGAAGTCAACATGAGGTGCATCAATAGCTGATATTCTTACTAGGTGCCATTCATATCTGGTTGCGAGTAAGACAAATAAAATCTGATAATTTATCATTCTGAGACTAGTGATTATTTTTTTTCACTGATAAAAATACTTCTGAGATTATAAAGGAATCTGCAGTGGCACAAAAATCTTCATATCCTTTAACAGGAGGGTAAAGCTGCACAGCAGCTTCAGAGAATGTGGTTTTTTACCTTTTCCACATTTACCACCTTGGTGTGTGATATCAAGCATAGCTGAGAGCTCAAGTAAAATAAAAGCTTTCTAGTCTTAATCTTGCAGGTGCCTTTTCCATTTCCTGCCAAGTCTCTTACTCATCTCAATTTCCAAATGGCATCAGGAGCTGGTACCACTGCGGATTCCATCAAGCAGCTCCTGTGAGGAACAAAGGGCTTGCTTTTCTGCTTCAGCTGAGTGCACCCTGAACACTAATGCTTCCAACTTTAAGAAAGCTCTCTTTTATGATTGACTATGCAGCATTATATAATCTGCATTAGATAGGTTTTAGTTTTAGCACTGCTGCTGTATTCAGTGTGCATTATTCTCACCCCAGAAGAGCACTCCTGTCTTCATTTTCTTTGTCAGTCTTTCCAGCTTGATGGTTGAAATTTTGATTACAGTTTATACCTCATTTAACCTGACTGTCCTGAATATCTTCCAGCAAGCAGTGGCTTATTTTTTATATTTTTCTTCATTTGTCATGATGTCACTCTTTGCTGGACAGAATTGTCTTTCAGATTTACATTTTCAGTCTTTGGCTTTCATCAGTAAGGTCTGAGTATCTGTGAAGGGGAAATGTAACTCCCCTCCTTCCTACTATAAGTCTGTGATACCATATACCAGTACACCAGTGAATCTTTCATTTTATGTATAAAATTTTACTTTGCCTGTTTTCTATCCATTTTAGCTAAAGGAGTTGGGGAGGAGGCATGGGGAGGAGGAGTGACTGTTGGTGTTGAAGAAGGGAAGGAAAAGAAGTTGAAGGAATAAGTCATGAAGAAGATGTGGTTGAGTGTGTTTCAGCAGATACTTCTAGAAAGACATCATCAATGCCAACATTTGTTGTTAATCCAAAGGTAAGAATATCTACAGGGAGGCCTCAGCTACATGGGGAAGGATCGGTGCATGAACTTTATCTTCAGAGCCAGGCGATGCAGTGGCTAGCATCTGAGCCAAGGAAGGACTTCTGCAACTCGTGTCAAAGGAAGTCTGGTTTCTGTCTCTGTTTTATGAGAAGCACTAGTTTGTAATAATATTTACCATCATTTTGGCAACTGCTTCCTGGTAATTCTGTCAGCTTGCTGAGCCAGGCTCAGTGAAGTAAGAAGTAAAATGGGTAGCATTGTGATGTAGGCTAGCAGGATAACAGGAAGGTTATCCTGCTACCTTTGAATTCCTTTCATATTGACAGTGCCTCATTTCCAATTTTGTGTAAATAAAGAGAAAAACTTAATAATGGCAGTCATTTTTCATAATGGAATTAAGCTTCTGAATGTATTAGAGAACCACAGGTGGTTGTATTCCTGCCAGGACAGCATCTCTAATTTGTTACTTGCTCACAGCTAGCTCTTCCTTTTTGTTTTTCAAGGATACTTGGTTTACTTCTATAGGGTTTTCAAAATACAGGGGGAATTACTTTGCAATGACTAGTTTGATTGACTAGTAAAGACAGAATAGTAGCTCATAATTGCTATACAGAAAACTTCAGTTTAGATGAAGAGCATGAACTTCAAGAACATTCAGCATGAACTTGCTCTGTTTGTGTTTAGAGCAACAGTAATAAGAGTAGAAATTATTAGATAGAAAAGTGTAAAAATCAAGTTTTTTCTAATATTTAACTCTAGGGCAGCAAGATAAGTAATTTCTGGCACTTTCTAAGGTAAATAATTTACCCTTTTAAAAACATTACAGACCATCTTCTTTGCAGTATATTTTATACTCTTCTGATTTAAAGGTGGTGCCACTCTCGTAGCTCAGCAGTATGTTACATCCCTTTAAACTGCACAAGCCTTCTTAACATTAGTCAGAGACTGTGATTTGTGTTATAAGTGCAAGCAAGAACTGTTCTGCCTGGTTGGGAGTGCAAGTGGTTTCATCACTTTTCACTGAATTTTGCTAAGAAGAAGTCCAATAAAACAATGACAAAGCAAAGAAACTTTGGATTGACTGATACACGGGTTGGTAGCAGGACTGTCCATCAGCAGAACTTAACTCTCATGTCCTAATTACATGATGATATGAAAAAATTAATTAGGTAGTTCATAGGCCTCCTGGTCACTTGTCTGTCTGTAATTAGAATTTACTCTTTAGATGCATACCCTAGTGAGAACTTAGGCTGCCAAGTTTTCACAAGTAAAAAGGAAGCTACATAAAAAGAAAAGAATACTGACACACCCTACTGCAGTAGACTTGATCTGTGTTACTATTCCACATGTGAATAAAATAGGTGGATAGTACTGGGGTAAAATTCACCCTGTCTCCCAATGCAGTAATGGAAAGTATACCTGATATTTCCTCTAAAATTAAATATACTCCGTAGGGTGTTTCACTGGTATATGATTTAGTATCAAATGTCCTGGGTTCAGCAGTAGCAGTCATTTTTCCTCTTCTTAGTAGCTGGTGCAGTGCTGTGTTTTTGACTTTCGACCTGGGAACAGCGCTGATAACACCGATGTTTTCAGTTGTGGCTTAGCAATGTTTAGTCTGAGCAAGGACTTTCTGAG
>JANHGB010052924.1:0-11142 GCA_026283785.1 Coracopsis vasa
CTAGTGGAAGGTGTCCCTGCCCGTGGCAGGGGTTGGAGCTGGATGAGCTTTAAGGTCCCTTCCAACACAAACCATTCTAGGATTCATTCTATGTTCAAAACTACTCTAGCAACATTTAAGAACAGTCAGATTTTTCATTCCCCCTCAGAAGCTGCTCTGATAATCATTAAAACTTGAAACTTTAAAGAAAAATACAAATCAAGAGCAACAACAGAAAGAATTTGCCAGAAACAAGCCAAAACCAAAAATTAAAAGAATACATCAGTCTAATGCTTCATCCAGGCAACTTAGAGCAACTGAAAGCGTGTGGATATCCTGGAAATCATTCAGCCTGCTTCATTATGCATATTGGTACTGTTCTGTCTATAAACCAGGGAGGAACAGATGCACCATTAGAAATTCAGCCCCAGACAAGTAAACACCAGTTTCAGTGCCACAGTCAAGCAATTTGCTTTTGCATTTAACTTTGCATTAAACTTGCATGAGGAAAAGGATAAAACAAGAACCAAGAAAACAATCTCATGGGTTTGTCCCCTTAAGGTGGTTTAATGGGATAAATGACTGAGAACCTGCTTCTCCAAACAGCTACTCCATTAAGACAGAAAAGCCTGATTTTGAAATACTCTTGGCTACAAATGCCTGAAGAACATGGTCTAAGACATATCAATATTGCCTTCCAAATACCCATGTTTTATCCCTTTTACCCTGTCCAGCTAACACATGAGTACTTCACTGATTTCCACTTCAAAGCTCTGGATAAAGCTGAACCTTAAGGCCACTCTTATTTAGACACAATCCATCCTCTGGATATCATAAAGACATTTGTCTTCCAGAATAAGTTGTTTGCTTTTTAACATCTAACCTTGACTTACAGCCTTTAAAACTGACAAGAGAGCCAGACTATGAGCATGACAGCAATTCTTTCCCGATAACCCTGTGCCCTTCCCAAGGAGGTGACAGGGGCAGCTCTGTTCACATATGACCCATTAGAACGCAAAGACTTCCAGTGCACTTACAAAATGCAAGAAAGTCTCTTATGGATTAAGTTAGAAACACAGATGGGCTTCACTTGAGAGCATCATAAATTGCTTTAGATTTGTAACCATGGCGGAGTCTCGTTCTTTCATAACCGAGTACTTCTTCCATAATTGCATTATTAATAATCGTGAAATTCTCTTTTTTCCTCACTTCATGGTAAGTCTTACTCACAACTGGGAAATGATTTCTCCCCCTTTCTTCCTGCACTGTAGCACAGTAAGAAATAATAGGAGACTCCTGTCCTAAGGACTCTGTGCCATGGATCGAACGCTCCCAGAAGCAGTTGTTCATGGTTGGTCCTCACAACTCAAACATGCTGATGAGAGAAGTTTCACCTAAAACCATGTTTCAGGATAAACCTGGACACAACTGGCAAGCAGCTTGGAGAAAAAGGATGTTCCTGACTAACTTCCAGCAGCTAAGCCTGAATGACCTGCCAAGAACTCACCTGCATACAGCAAAGGGCAACGCATTCAGTGGTGTTAGTGTCTCTAAATACCAATAAAACATTCCAGGCACTGAAGTACACCACTCACGTTGCCTTAAACCAGGTGAGGATCTGACTTCCACCTATACAGTTTGTACTATTTCTATTCTCTCTTGTTGAGTATTTCCACTATCAGCAGCATCCCTCTCTTTATCTCCATCCTGAATCCTGTTCTACAAAACCAGCTTCATGATAACTGCCTTCTGGAACCAAGTGTTCATAATTATTAATGCACTACAACAACTACAAGGTCGAATATGGCTTTAGAAGGAATCAAACCCATTTTGCATTACTTCACTGCTGGTGCAGGAAAGAAACTGTATCAAAGACAGCCAATCCTATTAGAGGAACAGGACATTATTTCCTATGAGCATCAATAAGATGAACGTTCTATTTTAGGAATTGTGACTATCCAAAAGGAGACAGAGAACTGCATATAATGTAATACAATGCATTCCAGAAACCAGTCTGATCGGCCGGATTTCCTAGTAAATCTAATCCAAACGATTGGAAAGCCATTCTCAAAATGGATGTGTCACACTTCGTTTCTGCTACCAGCATTCAAAAACTTGGGGGAACTGTGAGGAACTGGAGCAGAGCATCACAATCTCAGTTGACCATGGAAGCAAGAAATACAGAATGAAACACTACCAAGCATCATGCTGTATACAAGAGATATTTGATTTACGTGCCATTTAATGCCAAAGGTGAGAAGTCAGATGTCACTATAAAGATCACCCAGCAGGGAGCTCCAGCCTGGGGATGAGCACCCAGCTCATCCCTTAAAATCACAAACTCCTGTTTTCCTTTACCAATAAGTTCACTTGCAATTTCTCTATAAGCATGGAAATGAATTACATCACCCACAGAGAATAGAATCTAATCTGAAAACAATCAATACCTCAGCTCAGCAGAAACAGCTCCATTTCTTTAGATGAACAGCTCTCTTTGTCACACCAAAAAAATAGAAGTCTTAAAATGCTGACTATTGCCTAAAATTTCAAGTAGAAGCTAATTAAAGAGAAGGCACTTCCAAATGAGCAGGTGAAACCAGACTTCCTGTCAATGTGCATGCCCCATTCTTCACAGGATTCAGACTTAGAAAAAGAAGTAATTCCATGATGTTTAGTAGCAGCAAAGCCTGCTTTCCTCTGGATAGAGCCTCTCTCTTCAACTTCCTTCTGCTCAACTGAAGCTTTTTCTGCAGGAGGGGTATTTACAAAGCCTGTTTGCTTTGGGGCTCTCTCCTCTGTGAGTTCACTTTACAGCCTGCCCCTGCAGTGGGACACCAGTGAGGCCACTTGAAAGTTTTCTTCTCCTTCTGTCCACAGATACTTAAACACATTGGGAAACTCCTTCACATGAAATGTGACTGAAATCAGTCAACAGGGCCAAAAGTTCATAGAGCAAAACAGAAGGAAATACAGACACATACACACACAAAGCACAACTTGATGAACCTAAGGGCAGTGGAGTAGTCAAGTTTGCTGCTCTGGAGCCACACCATGCCTGGCTGTGCAGTGCCCAGAGAGAGCTGAGTCCCAGGAGGCTGCTCTGGGTCTCCAGACCCAGTATCTTAACCAGTATCTTACTTCAAGGTACTCAGAAGTCTGGAAGAGTTTGCAAAACCAGAACCCATAAGCAAACACCACAAGAGCCAGTGCCACGGCTGGAGGTACGCTTCAGAAACCTTCAAACTGGATGCTCCTGAGATTATCTTCCTAAAACTCAGTTAGGAACTTGCCAGGTTTGCACTGGAGAACAAGAATCATGGTAAGTGACCTAAATATACACATTTCATATGAATCATACCAGCAGGAGCTCATTTCAAGCAAACATTAGTATGTGCTGCACATACTTAGAGAGGGCTGGAAGCCAGACTACCCAGCCCCAGCCAGTCTCATTCACTACTGGTAGAAGCCTAAGTTCCATGAGAGGGAATCCTGGCTGGCATCTCAGCAGCACTCTCTGTGTATGTCACCAAAGGAACGTAGCAAGACACCAAATATAAAACTATTAAGGCAAATAATAATACATCTTGTTGCACTGACTTACAACCATCAAAGCTGAAGTAACCGTAAGCACTTGTAGCACCAAAGCGGTCTCAAGTGTCTGAGCATGATACTACATTAATTTCCACAGAGGCTGAATTGCACAAGCATCTGGAAACATCCATCAGCATCTGAAGTCATAGAAGGCAGGTTAAGAAAACAAGAAAGAATTCAAAATGAATGATATATGCATAATTCTGGCCTGTAATTCATATTTACATCCACAATGCTGTAAATCAGCTTTACAGCTAACTCAGCTGACTCTGGCAGCCTTTCTTTCCAACAGGAAAACCCTCCGGAGCACACGTCTCCCTTAGCAGCACATGTTCCATGTTCTCAGCTGGCTTCCCAGATCAGCACTATGGTGACCAAAAGGAGTGAAGGTTTCCTAACATGCAGGAGACGCTGTCTTTCAGGGCAGCTAAAGCATACAACCACCAACAGGGTGAATGCAGTGACACATGTGAGGGCAGGGGAAACAGCCAACAGCACACAAAAAAACAGAGGCTATAAATCCCAGAGCTTAAATCTATTCTAGATTGAAATGAAGCTTCTCTCATTGTCTTTGCTTGCCACAGAATGTAATTGAAAATGGGAACCTTTCCATTCATGGGTTAGTACATCTGGTTTTACCCACCGGATGTATTTCTGGAACAACCAAGATGAAGGTGCTTTCATTTAGACTGATCATTTCCAGTTACCAGGCCAGTATAAGTTTCATGGACAATCCTGTACACAAAACAACACTGCCACTAAAGCCTTTAGCCTCACTGAAAGTCCCACATGCCATTGCTAGGAAGCAACGAATGGTGAGCTAACACAAGTCATCTATATATCCAGCTGATCAATGCTGCCATGAGCTGTCAAGAAACTAATTTGCTCACAAGACCCTAGCAAAGAGGCAAGACCATTGTCTAAGCCATGGAATCACCCCCATTCACCCCAATCTGTGAGTGTCCTTCACTTAAAGATCAGAAAATAGGGACTTTATATCAGTGATATTTCCAGCAATTGTTATAATTCAGTTCTGCCAGACGGATCTGTATGCTAGTGGATAAACCAAGGTCATTTCTGCAGTTCACTGCCTTGCCCTGGCCTGGCTCCTTCTCTTGCGGATACTTGGCAAAACATCTTTCCAAGGGATTTACCATCCGGTTATTTTTAAGGCAAACAAGTCATTCCAGACTCTGCATCAATCCTGCAAACAGCCCTCGAGAACGAAGCCTCTCAACTTTGCTTCTTTTTCTGTGCAGAAAACGTTATTTTCACTTGAGAAAGGGCAATTTAATTCTTAATTACCCAACCTGCACGTAAAAACGTCCTTCAGTACAAGTAAATGTGGGTTTTACAGACAGAGGTTAAAGCCCAGTTTGAAAATACGTCCCTTGGTGTCTATTCGGTAGCTACCAAGCTGCTAAAAGCTGGGAAAAGTGCACATCCATACTTAACTAATGTCAGGGGCTCCCTTTGGATATTCAGTGAGGTGCATCAACCTGCTGCGTGTGCCAGCAAACACTGAACATCTGCATGCCACGGTCAGCATGCACCCTGCAGCCCAGCCAGGCCTCATTCCCTCAGCAACAGCAGGGATCCCGGCTAACGTGAGAGGAATATTTATGGGCACTGCATAGAGAAGACTTGCAACAGCTTTAGTTTCACATAGGAAAGCAATTTTAGTGAGTGTAAATGCAATTGTACTCTATAACATTCTCATTATATTGTGGCATCGCTCCTAAAAGGAATTAAAGGATGAATTTTCCTGTTAGTTCATTGGCACAGCATTTGCTGACAGAGGATGCTTGCTGCAATATGCAGTCAATACCCCCACGAGACGTTCAGTGACATTTAAACCACAAACTTCAGGTATACTAGAACAGCATATATTTGGATGCACTGCTTTGAGAACTGTAAGAAAGCTGAAGATATGGCTAATAATACAATGTGGGGGTTAAAGAGGATCACCTTTTAATAAATATTACTGTCATGTAATTTCTATATTCCATTCAAAGATCTATTTCTCAGTACAGCCAACTTCAAGAGCTCAAAACCCCCACAGATAACACTGACTTCATCCTGTGCATGAAGGCAACATAGAAAAGAAATGGAGATGAGTGATTTTTCTATAAGTCCTTGCAACACAACTGTATACAAGCCAAAGCTATAAAGGGATTTAAAAAAGCATTCAAATGCATGTGAGGGGAGAAAAGCCAGCCAAGACCAAGTAATAATACACAGACATGATGCCTGGCTCAGGAAATCCTTAAGGGGCTTAATATTATTAGGGTATAGGGATGTATACCAGGGAAGCATGACCTTATGTGGTATTACTACGAATATTATATGTTTATAATAGGAGAGACTTAAATGCCGGTATACCCACCCCAGGTTCTACTTTCCCCTGCCAGTAAGAGCCTACTGGCAAACTACCTGTCAGTTATCCCAGGAAAGACACGCTGCATCAAACCTCTTCAGAGAAATAATAGGACAGGGAAGGGTAAGACTGCAAGAAGTCATGGTAGGAAATCATTCACTTACACTGTTTGTACACTGTTTGCTCACTGTGTTGTGAACCACTCTGGCTTTTGGAGACTGGGACTATTCATCTCACTGCATGTTCCTTCCACGGGTTGTTGCCACCCACAGCTTCTCTCTGGCTTGGCTATAGACATGCCCTGCTGTGAGCAGCAGCAGCAGCCCCAGCCCAGGAATGGCACAGACATATTTCCCCTTATTTGATGCCTTGCCTTCAGCTGCGATTTCTCTACACATACTTCCCAGCAGTGAGGTTAGCTGCAGTCCATTGTCTTGTTTATGGATATATGTGAGCTCTACTGAAATCAATACAATCTTGTGGAGGTACCAAGGTCTGCTCAGATGGGGAGCAAAGACACACGCTGCAGGGAGCCACCAGTGCTGAACCCCAGGAGTTCCTAAGAGGAATGGCCTTTAGCTGATACGATTTAATAACAAACATTTGAAGACTTCAATCCTCAGAGATTACAACTGAAAAAGAATAAATAAAACCCCCAAATCAAACCCCAAACCCACGAAACCCCCAGAGCTTGGTGCTGGACCAAGGACTGAGAAACAAAATGGAAAGGATTTATTTGAACAGGTTATAGGAGTGTATCGAGGAGGTTCCTTCATGGCACTGCATGGACAGGGCAATCAGACTTTCATACGTTGATTCAGGAATGATCTTTGGATTTTAATGAATAAGGAGTACATGCAAATATCTACTGACATAAGCCGCTGCTCAGGGTAATACTGAATCCAAGATAAAGTACTTCCCAAATGTGCAAGGCTGTAAAAACAAGACAGAAGGGCCTAGAAACAAAGCTGAAGTGCATGTGAAAGGAAAGAAAGCTAAAAATGACAGTGGGATAACTGCCCACCATACATACAAAAGTAATACAGGAGTAGTAAGGATAGGTAAGATGAGCTGCATCATGGAATAAATGACTTTGCTTTCTTTTATTTTACTTCCCAGCAACTTGCAGGCAGATGAAGACAGGGGAGCAAAAACTGGCTCTGAAAGAGTAGGGAATCATTCATGGGAAACATCAAAGGAAGAGTGAAAGGGACTCAAGTAAGGCGAAAAGTGAGGTGGAACATCACAGTGCAGGAGGGAAACCAGAAATGGAGGGAAAAAGCTTCCTCCAAAAATTAACAGTTAGGAACAAGTCTAATAGGAAAGAAAATTGCTGCAAAAACCTGAGATGGAAGAGATCTCACCCACTAAAGTTCACTGCACGTTAAAGGGAGAGAGGAGAGATGAAGAGGAAAAGAAACCCTAGCCCAAATCTCTAGGAAGGGCTCTTCCTTTGGAAAATTAGAGAGCTACGAAATATGTATTGAGGAAAATTACTCAGCAGTTTTCCCAGATGATACCTAAAACCCCTCCGATAACAGGAGCACAGGAAAGGAAAATGTTTGTTGTAAATCCAAATAGTGATTAAAGACAAAGCACAGCAGTCAGAAAACCACGTTGTACAGCTACTGACAAAGACATCATTTAAAACCACTTTCATGATGCCAGCAATAACTGTTAGAAATGGAGGAACCCACAGAAAGTTATATTGGGATAACCCTGAGGAGAAGATAACATGGGAATGAAATCTTTTGTATAAATGATGATGATGTAGAACAATGATGATATAAAAAATTAAAAGCAAGATCTAAGACACTGAAAGGAGCAGGTGATGAAACAGGTTTGGGACTATAAATGAAGTTCCTCTGAAGCTCATGGAAATACACTGGGAAACTGCAGATGAAGGCTTGGCAGCCTGCTAGCAGGAATTCTGCCTACTGCTGTATTTACTGCAGGAACAAGAGTGAGCCACAGAGGAATTCTCAGCAGCAGTTAAGACTTTGTCGGCTGCAATTTCACCTTTCAAGCTCTACTTAGAAATCCAGGAATTAACGCTACTAAACGTGCCCACTGCTCTGTTCAAAGAACCCCAAATCATTGTAGTATCAGTATTCCACTTATTTTATATTGCCATATCAGCACACTACATTTCTCTTTATCCACACCTCAAGATACTCCCAGGGGCTTATTCTGTGTTAAGTAACTTAATTAAAACCTGCATAGTGGAATCATCATAGAAAACCATAACTCACCAAAACCCACTAAAGGGAAGGGAAGGAAAGGGGAAAGTTTAGACCTCAAGTCATAACCAGACAGTTTCCCCCCATCTCTTTCCATCTGCTCTTTTCTATGCTCCCCTTCTTTCCTGCTAGAAAGCAAGAAATGCCCCTCAGCTCTGCTCTCTGGCATTACTCAAGCATTGCTCCCAAGGCAGCAGCAGCTCAGTGGCTCTCCAGCAAGTGTTCAACCTGCAGTTAAGCAGCAGTGAGCAACACGCTGCTGCTGCTGCTGCTGCTCCGCCGCGTTTCCCACTCGGACCTGCGGGGAGGCATTCATCACCGCATAGATGGATGTGGCTATCGCTGGAATCGCTCATGTTTCAGCTTGGTGATTTCATTTCATTAGCTTCCACTTCCACAGCACATACATCTTCTCCCACTGTACAGATGTTCATACCGACACAGGCCATATATCACCCCAAGTTCAACAGCACGGCGCTGTTTCTGCCACCAAGCCCTCCTGCGGGCTACGAAACCTCAGGAAACCACTTGTGTGTCTAGCTGAGACTTACAGCTTGGGTTTGAAAAGCATAGAGGGAATAAACCTAAGAAATATGTGTTCAATAAAATTTGCCTTTCTTGTGCACTTTAAAAATGTGGGTAATTAGCCTGAATGGGAGTTATAAACCAATCATGTTTTGGGTGCATGAAACCATTGGACTCCCATTTTAACCCTAAATTTCATATGCTAGTGCCCAGAAAAACAATGACTAAATTGTGTTTTCCTCTGCAGAAGCTATTTCCAAGCCCACTTGTGACTCCCCAGTGAGAAGCATTAGAATTTGTCCGTGCTTTTATTCCACTGCTCCTCTCTGGTACCATGATGCAAATATGAGTCTGAAACTCAAGAGCGCCCAACCATGCAGGGACAAATCATGGACTCCCACAACAAGGGACTTGGGTCACAGCCTACACCACTACAGCTCCACATAGCAGTGTCCTTCTGATGCACCAGATGCTCCTTCTCTCCTCAAAATATAACAGCAATTTAGAAGAAAAATACAGACCTAGAAGCAGACAAATTCAGGCAGTCATAATCACACTTTCAAATAAGCCCTGTGGGCATCTGCTGGAAGCAAACCAAGGATGCATTTATTCTTCCAGTTTTGCCCATTACATTTGGATTTCAACATTGTCTTCACCAGAAATGCCCATGCCCAGCACCTTCACTCCAGGGTAAACACAACATCATGAGCATCCAGCAACAGAGCAGCCTTACATTTACATGCGCTATGTGAAGATGTGCTGAGATTCCAGTGCTCACAGCGTTGCACGTGTGCATGCGTGCAACCACACACCTCCTCCACAAACTTGGTCAGACCAGAAGAGGAAAGGGATTGTAAAAGCCACTGCTACCCTGCTGCTTCAGGCCAGCAGCAGCAGCTCTCTGCTGAGGAAGACTTCTACAAGACAGCATTCCAGCAGCTTCCCACCTCCAACCAGTCAAACACCAGTGAGGTCCCCCTGAAGGCTTGCATGGATTCCCTTATGGCTGTTATGAACATGTGAGATGACCACAGGTAAGGAAAACACTGTTAGTTTATAGTACACAGCTCTGATTAAATCTTTGATATGAAATGACTGAAATAATCATGGAATCACAGAATTCCAGGGTGGTTTGTGTTGGAAGGGACCTTAAGGTCATCCAGTTCCAACCTCCTGCTACACACAGGGACACCTTCCTCTAGACCAGGTTGCTCCAAGCCCCATCCAACCTGGCCTTGAACACTTCCAGGGATGGGGAACCTGCCCATGTTCTCACTGTTATGAGAAGTACATTACTTTTTAGCAGAATAAGCCACTTAACTTCCCAATCACACAGACAACCTTCCTTTTTCTATGTTTAATTCATATCATTATCTTCTGGCCCTTTTCATCTCTGGCACAATGACAAAATAGCAATTCTTTCATATGAAGAGGTTATTTATTGAAGCAGAACACACCTGAATAGCTTAAATCAGATCAAGAGAGGAAACACAACCTCTCGGCCAAAGCATCTGGCTGAGCGTCTGGCGATGCGCATCACATTTTGGCTCTGACGTGGGTGACACACGACAGACATGATCCACAAGGAACTGCTCCGGTGGGTGACACACGACAGACATGATCCATGAGGAACTGCTCCGGTGTGGCTGCCCGGGGCACCCCAGTGCACCCCAAGCACAGATGCTTCCCTGTTTGCTCATGATGCTCGTTGCGCCTCAGCACAGCTCCTACAGAGCCTCCACCATCACCTGCACTGCTCCTGGCTTTGGTAATCCCCAGAGAGCTCCTCAAGGGAGAAGAATGTGGGGTTTGATCCCTAAGGCTTTGCCTTGTGAGACCAGGGAAACGCTGATGTGAGCACACTGCCAGGTTCACCCACAGTCGAATTCCACTCCTGTTACTGGAATTGTACCACTAATTAGTTCGGATTTGATATGCGTACGTGGCATTTGGCCACAGGCTGGTTTGGTCCCTGCTTTCCTCAGATGCATTGTCCACAGAGGGTTGGAACAATTCCAAATGACCACAGTTACCAACAAAACCAGATTGCTGTGTGGGATGCCCAGTAAGGACACGCAAGACCATGAGGAGCCTCAAAGACAGCTCCTGATTAGTTCTCCAGCACTAAACACCCCTCCTTACAGAGGGTAGACAGAAGCCTCAATTCACTCACACAATGACCTGGATTTCAATCAAATCCCAAGTATTTTATTTTCCATCCACAGAGCTCTCATGGTGCTCCTGGGAGGAGCTGTGGGAACCGGGAAAGCTGCCTCAGAAACAGTGAACTCCAAAAAGTGAGCTGGAAAAAACAAATTAGACTGAGAGAACTGGGCTGGGTCAGCCTGGAGAGGAGAAGGCTCCTGAAGGGGAGACCTCAGAGCAGCTCCAGTGCCTAAAGGGGCTGCAGGAAACCTGGAGAGGGGCTTT
>JANHGB010052927.1:0-14982 GCA_026283785.1 Coracopsis vasa
CCCTGGCAGTGTTCAAGGCCAGGCTGGACAGAGCCTTGGGTGACATGGTTTAGTGTGAGGTGTCCCTGCCCATGGCAAGGGGTTGGAACTAGATGACCTTAAGGTCCTTTCCAACCCTAACTATTCTATGATTCTATAATTCTAAGATGACTTAATAGAAAATATAGCTTTATCATTAAATTTCTTTCAGGAAGTGTTATTCCATTATTAACTTCTGCAAAAGTACATGCCTTTTCCCATATATGCATATATAAAAAGCTGCAGTAATTTTTCAGATCTTCAGAAGTAAATGGTTGCTAAAACGTCCTATATTAAATATTCCAGGAAAATAAAAGAGGTTGAGTTTATTTTGAGAAAAGATACCCTCCACCTGTGGAGTGACAAACTGTGGTTCACTACCGAGATACTGTCCACTAACTCTGTTCACAACACACAGACAGCTCAGGGATGCTACCCCAAGAGGTCTTCAGACCCAACATGCATGCTGGTTCTACACATGTATTGAGACACACAGGTATGTGCATATACATATATATATATATGTGAATTGCTTGCTGTGAATACTATAGCCACTCTGAACAAACCATTGGTACACATGTTCCTCAAAAAGGTAGCAAATCTCCTCTATATAGTTACTAGTGACACAGTTTAAACTGGAAAGGAAATTTGTCTTACTGGGATTTGTTACTTCCTTTAGTTATTTTTTAATCAGTTTTAGGACACAGTGGCTTAATCACAAAAGATGTGGTAAGAAATTAAACTGGAATTGAGCAAGGACAAAATTCAAAACGCACTTACATACAGCAATTCTTTGCTTCTTCCCCAAACTTTGAAAGCAAAGATATTTACCTATTTAATTCTACCCAACCATTAGTTTCAAAAGTTTAATTTATTAATTTCATTAAAATTAAAGGACATTTTGGTGCTACAGAACAAAATAAACAACACATGCAAACCGTACCATATTTCATGTGAAATTCTACACAAACAAACCCTTAACTGCTCTGACAACAGACAACCTATCAAGTCAGGTGAAGCCTATATTGACCCGACATATCCTGTAACTTTAAACTATAAAATCTACAACCTCTACAAGAAGATCCTCTTGGATTATGTGAGAATAGAATGTGACAGTTTAATAAAAATAGCATTACTTTAATAATAATAATAAAAAATAAAAATCAAACTGCTCACAAGCTAGCGTAAGGACCCCAGCTGCCTGGCTAGTTGTGTGCTTTAACTTCTGCTACAGCTGTGCAGATAACCGATATCTCAGTTCAGTGGTCAACCGAAGAAAACACTGTAATACATCTGATGTCAAACAGCTTCAATATCTACCTCACTTGAGGTCACTAGAGATTCTGGGGCATAGTGCAAGGAGTAAAAATGAGTTATTAATATGACGTCCCCCCCAAAATTAACAATGCTGGCATTAATAGATTCCTGAATTAGAGAGTGATAAACCAATTGAAGGAATAAGAGGAATATAATTGTAGCATGGTTTGGGTTGGAAAGGACCTTAAATATCATCTAGTTCCAACCCACAATAATCTTCTGCCAACATATACAAATTAAGCTTCTAATTTCATTTGGAGAATTTAATGGCTCCTGTTTATATTTAAGACAGCGAAAGATCTATAATCCCATTACTGAAGTATTTGGTAGCAATTTGTACTGGTAGATACTTTGTCAATACTTTTTAAAATGGATTTTGTGTCAAGCAATCATGTATATATTTAGGTATTGTTGAACAATCAGAACATAAAACTAAAAGAAGGATGTATTTTATTGTGAAGTTGACAACCATGGATAAACCTCTTGAAATATGACAGTTCATACACTTCTTTCTATTAAACAGGAAATCAGTAACGTGCTATTTTTCTATCTATTCATTTGTTTTTCCATTCTTTGGCAGTCTTTCATCTTTTATTTTTATTCTTTTTAAACAGAATGTCTACCAATGACTTCACATAAATACTAGGTGCGAGAACATTATGTGTGATAAACTCAGGATGTGACAAATCAACATGCCAAACACCATTAGCTGTTTAGAGTAAGAAAGAAAATTACCAAGGTACTTACTACTTATGACCTTCCATGTTTCTTGTTTTCTTCAGACACTTAAATAAAATAAGAAATTAACAGTTAATACAAACATCTTTAAAACGCAATGTTCAAGTTAGGCACTAGAAGGTCCTCATCTTTTTATGTAGAAAATGACAGTGTTGTAGTGTTACCTACATGTGTTTACCATGTTACGACAGAAAACTTTTCAATCTGTGGGCCAAATGCCTTCCTCATGTAACACAGAACTCTCACTTAAATCCATGATAAACACATTTAAGTGGTGTCATGGGTGTTGTCAATTATTATGTTAGCAAGTTTTCCAATTTACCTGGCATAAATTCAGTGATTTTTTTTTTTATTAGGCAATGCATCTTCCTCAGTCAAGTTTTTTTCCCAATGTTTTAGCCATAAAAAAAGTTCAGCTACTTTTTTAACCCATGTCCCACTGATCTACGTTTTGAAAACACTAGCTGTACCACATCTTGAGGCAAGGATGCAAAATTTAACCACCATGTGTTTTTTCAATGAGGGACACCACAATTCCTGAAGACACTTGTATGCATTTGGACTTTAGATTTTAGAAGTTAATATCTCCAAGTTTGGATACTCAAATCTCCCACTATACTTTGAGCTGACCATATGGCACGCACATCACTTCTCAACAGTAACTGAACACACTCCTTCCAGGCCAAATTCGTAAGCGAAGCCAGCATATTCTCCAGCATACAGCCAGCACAGAAATGGAAGCACTGCAGCATGATCATAGACGATACCAAAAAGAAGCCGGTCAGATGGTGCTGCTGAGAAATGGCCTTTGGTAAGACAAGGCACAGCATGAACACACCAACATGCTGAACTAAGATGTGAAGCTGACTGAGAAAGTAGGAGTGGAAAAAGTAGCTATGAAGGTAATGGCGCTGAAACGGAACTTGGGCACTCATCTGGATGAGAGGGAAAAGGGGCTGCAACAGGGAAACGTGACATCTAGCACAGTGCTGCTTGCAGACAGTGTGGTTAGCAATGGAGTGCAAAGGGACTGGAACAGATTGCAGGAACCGAAACACGGGAACGTGAACCACCAGAGTGCTTCCTGCAACTGAGAAGCACATGCACTTCCACTTGGAGCCAAATCGTAGATTTCTGATGCTAACCTCTCTGCTGTCAGCACCTGTGAAACTTCCTGGCAAAGTTCCATGAGATTCTGCAAGATTATATCAGAGCAGAAAATTTTCCTGAACTGGAATTTGTGAAGTGCTCATAAGAACTGCCAGAGAGACCACGAGAAAACTGGTAACAGTCTTCAGAGCAGAACTTACACATAAAGGCCAAGAGCTACACAACAAAAGAGGAAGAAAGAACTGTTTCAGGTTGTTGTTTGCATTATAGCACCACTGAGTCAGGCAATACACAAAACGGACAGCATCAGTCATGGCTTTGCTGTAGTTTCTAAAGCCATAAGGCACAGGCAACATTAACTCTGTTTTTCTAACACCATTCTGCTTGACTTCACTGGTTTAATACTGGTCCTCCTTAAGTCAACTGTGGGTGAGTGCAAGTGAGATAAGAACACAGGATTTAGCTTGTATACACAGCCATGACTCAGTTAGTCAGCAGCACGCTTGGTTTGACAGGAAGCAAAGAACAGTCTATCTAGATGGAACAACACACATATTATGTGAAACAAAGTGTAAATGACCATCATGGGGAACAGGTCTAAGGCACTGACCTCACAGACTGTACATGTCCACCTGTCTCTCCTGGAAACCAATGTCCCTAAAAAAAAGTTTGACCTTATATTTTGATTCTGGGATCTTCTTAGTTATATTCCACTGAGTTCTACATAACACCCCTATGCCTTTAATATACTATTTGTGGAGATTTTTTTTTACTTCAAAATGAGGACTGTATGAAAGCTATTAGGCCAGTGTTTTCATGGTATGAAAATAAGGACATGCATTCCTTCCCGCTGTGAGGCATTATGGCATTTGAGGTGTTTGAGGCTACATGACCTGCTGGCATAGTGCTGTATGGCTGATTAGGGTAGAAGGAAACAGAAGTGGAGCCTTACCTACACTGCCTGCTGGAAATGGCTCCTGGCATGTGGTATCCCTCAAAACACGTCAGGAGAGAGAAGGGTCCTATACAGCTCTAGGTGGTACAGATAAAAACTATGCCAGGAAGACTGCAGCAATTAAACAGCGGGAACAAGCAGCAGCTCAGTCCCTGGGTCCATTTTATTTCCAATACAGAGGTAGATTTTGGTCTTAAGTAAGAACTCAGTTTGTACAAAGACAGCTTAGTAAGCACTGGCATTGAGAAAACAGAACTGTGATTGCTCAAAAACGAACCAGATGACTTTTGATAAGGTTTGCAGTGTTCACCTATGATTTCCATCAATGTTCCTGGATCCCATCCATTCCAGCTGAGTTTCACCTTTCTCTGTGATTAACACTCTGGAAAACCTACATATGCACTACTATTATGCCATTCTTTTAGCTGTTAATTTAGACCATAAATGTGCATTTGGTTTAGGTCCCACTGATCTCAATGGTAACCCTAACAATATCCATTCACACAGACCTTATTTCAAGTTAGATACACTTGTATATTTGCAGCACTGTAAACCAATTCATAATGCATGTTTCAGCATTAAACTTAAGCTCTACTGAAATGGAAACAGTATATATTAACATAGATATTAAATTCAGGAATGAAATTAGAGAAACATAATAAGGGAGCTGTATGTAGCTGATATGCTATTACAGGAATTCTCATGGTTGCATACAAGTTCTGCTGCAAATGTATCAACCTTTAGCTCGTCATGTTAGGATTTTATTTTTAAGAAACATCCACGCTTACTAGATAGGTCATATCCTTAACTGGGTTTTCAGGAGGAGCTCAGAACTGTGTGATCTTTGAGGTCAACTTCCTCAAAGCACATGCACAGCCCATTTCTCTGGGCAGAATGTTGAGCACCTGTGGCAGAAGGTCAGAATAGATTAATTTTAATGAACTTTAATGCAAAACTCATACATGCAGAAGATGAAGGTAGAGACAAGTTACGCAGGAGAATGCAAAAGTATGGAAGGATGGAGTTAGGAAAGCCAAAGCCATGCTGAGGCTGAAACTAGCAAGGGACACAAAGGTCAACAGCACTGATTCTGTGGAAATTTGTACAATGTAAATCAAGATGAGACTGGACAGCAGCAAATTTGCTGCTACCACTGGTTTAATACAGAAGACTTTCCACAAGAATAGTGTAAATGAGCAGCAGAATATCACTGCACCAATTGTGTGTGCATGTGTCTGTATGTGTGTGTGTGAAGCTACACACATACAAGAAAAAAATGTGTAGATGTTTTCTTCTTAAGAATTACCTACAATATTTTCACCTGTAGGTCATATTGTTTATCTTCATTCATAGCTGAAACTTAACACAAACAGTTTTCATTCTTCAGATTTTGCTACATGTACAATGCAAATTGTCCCTGCACTCGTTTAACAGGGCCATAATTCTCTAACTTCACATGTTGTTACTGTTCATTCCAAGTCCAGGAAGCAAAGAGGGTTAAGATATTGGTTCAATGTAACAAACAACATTATTATTAAAAGTATCTGGGATAGCTGAAAGCAGTGAGATTTTTTTTTAAAGAAATCCCAAAGTCTAAGTCTAGCCACAAAAAGTGAGAGATGCTAATAAAACGGGACTGGAAACAGCCCATGGAAGTATCTAGGAATTAAAAGGAACACTTCGTAACAAAGAATCCCTATGTTTGTGAAATTGCTGGCCATGAGGCTGCAGAGAACAAAGAATGAGCACATAACCTTTGACTACTTTAGGTTTTGAACTCTGTTATGCTTTCAAAGAACAAGACATAAATGTCCCAAACAGAAGTAACAAGAGGGTTGCTCTTTGCCAAAGCTGACTACAATGGAAGCATATGACACTAACTACAGTCCAACATACCTTCTCCCAAAACTGCCGTCAAAAGTAACCTATACTGTCATACAGCTTTATGTATAAAACAAGCTTAATTTGCCAGAATGAGGTGACATAAGAGACTTTTTTGTTTTATCTTCCCAGTGTATCAAAACTGATATTAAAATTGATATACAATAATATGCCGACACTGATTAAAAATAAAAACAGCATTCACCACCCCATCAGAAAGCATTTGTATCAGAAAGTTCCCATTATCTTTGATGATGAAGAGCTACACAACACTTACAATCTCCGTGACAGATCACCTTTATCTTGGTAAACAAAAGGTAGGGATACTCTAGATAGGGGAGGAAAGCAAACACAGGTGCTCTATAGTGCTGCTTTCCCTAGCATGCTGTTATAGCTGACTGTTCACAAATCCACATTTACTGCTGCACAGTTCTGGATCTGAGGCATCCTGAAGAAGGCCACACAGGGCTCCAGTAATTTTGCAAGTCCTTCCCAGTGTTTTTTGAGGCAGACAGATACTACCTCAGTTTCAGCATTAAACCTGAGCTGGCCTTATTCATAACTCATAACTTATTCAGAACTCAAGGGACCACAGTGATGGAACATCCATTCCCACACAGAACCAGCTGGGTTCATAACCCCTGCCGAAACCTTGAAAATCCCCATCAGGCCCTCTGAGTAGCTGCCAGGAAGCCATCATGTCCCATAAACCTCCCTGTTTGCAGACTGACTCCAGAGGGGACCAACACAGATCATTGGCCAGGACCCTGTGAAGTACAGCCCAACTGTTTCTATACTCAGCTTGGTTTCACAAACCGTATAGCTGCATCCAGGCACTGCTCTGCCATAGCTAACAGAATGTGCTGGAACCACGATGGCCCTGCAAACAGCCAACTATGGCACCTCTGCACCTGTGGCAGAGCTTATCTGGGTTGTAGGCTATTTACTCACAAATTATTTCCACCAGAAGACAAAATAGCTGGAATGAACATAGAACATATTTCTGGCATAGTGCATCGCCTTATGTCCCTACTAAGATATTTTATTAGCCATGATGCTGGAATGAAACTTGATGGAGGCCGCTCTCATTAGCAAATAGCATTTCTATTTCTGTGGAAAATCCTCTGACTCTTTATAGTCTCCAAGACCATTTGAGTACACCATCTACATTGTGCTACGCCAACAGAAAAATGCTTTCATCGTGTTTTGAGTCATTTAAACTCCAGCATACCCTAAGCTTAACTTCCAGCTCATGTTCTGTACAATATTTGTACGTGCTTGCTTCTCACTTCTCTTTTTTAGCTTCATTATATTATACTTTTGCAGCATAAGTTGTCAAGTTTCCCAAAATCTGAACAACTTTATACAAGTGGTATCTGTAGATTATTTATAAGATGGTATGAACGCCTTCTCTCCAGCAGCTAAACTGAATATACAGAACTGCATATTCTCAATGTCACACAGATACTTTTTCTTTTCCAAGAAGTGTAAATGTAAGAAGTATCATCTAGTGAGGTGAAGTTCAGATCTTAGGATCTGAAGTTCAGATCCTAATTCAAATATCTCTCCTTGACTGAGCACTGGTTACACTGCTCTTCTGTGCTCTTACCTTAGCTAACAGATCTTACGGAAGAAAGCAGGAAGCAGAGACAGCAAACAGGAATCTTTTCAACTGTGAAGACTGTATCTGAAAAGTGCTGACCTAATCACAACTTCTCAGAACCAAGAGATGAACTGAAATATTTGCAAAAATGTTATAAATGCCGATCTACAGATCAAGTTTAACATCCCTAGATGACCTAGGATAGTTATGCAGGGAGGCAGTATTGAGCAACATGTTCTTTTGAGATGTATCCAGAAACAAGGAAAGTGAACAGAATGAGAGGCAGAGCCCAATTCAGCAACTTCTATGTGAAAGTAATGTGAAAGACAGTCTACACTTTCACTGGTAGCACTGTGCTCCCAGTTTACTGTCCTTTCAAAGCAGCTAATATATTCTCTGGTTCTGCAAATCCCAGACTCTCTGCACGTTAAGCCCCTGCAACTTATAACTTCAAATATGGCAGAATCATGTATTGCAGCTGTTTTACTTAATATAACAGTTTTATTAAAATGACTGATCTTTCAAGAAACAATGAATGCAGCAATAGTACACTAGTACCAAATATAAAAAACAAGAATTTTAAACAGTTCTATCTGTAGAAGTTAAGAGTGGTAGTTTAATTTATGTAAAATACTCTGAAGGGAAGAAAATGTGCTTAGGTGAGGGAATCAATGCCATCTGTGCCTCCAACAGCTCTTGACTGACAACCTGTCTCCCTCACTCTGCTCCCTGGAAGCTGTGATCAAACTGAATCTAGTAAATGGCCCTCCAGAACAAGAAGCAGTCTCACTGCAAGATGAAGATTAGGCAGGGCACAGTTATATTTTCTCTGGTCTGTCTACAAACACACAAACCAGAATCTTCAAATTGTGTTTTACTTTGCCTTTCCCCAACAGAAGTGAATAGGGCAGCCTATTGATCTGAATTATCCATACTGTGAAAGCAGGAAGAGTAAAGTCTGGGCCTATATAGGCATTCAACATCAAGATTATATAGAGATTTACAAGTATTCCTACTATTAACCACATGAACAGCAACTACTGTAATTCAGCTAAAATTAATCTAGAGTTTAAGTTATATCAGTACAAAAAATGATGAGATTTAATTTTTCCTCTAAAGCTCTTGAGGTTCATCCTTGATGTTCTAATCCCAACGCTGATCTTTAAATCCAGGATTTTCATTCAGTTAGCCTCCTCACTGATGCACTTGTTTATTAATTCCAAAAGTTTGCAGAACTAGTCAGGAAGTGCTGCACAGAACTTCCTTTCACTTTTGGTCTGTTCCTTTGTCTCAAACAAATTTACAACTTTGCTACTTACCCTCAGAAGCATATACCTTACAGATTATCCACAACTACTCAGGAGAAGAAATACCACAATCTTATACAAAGTTGTATCAACAGAATTACCCTTTCAACCTACTTCAGGAGCTGACATCTAGAAATAGCTTCACATGTTCTTAAAAACAGCATAGAACAAAACAGCATCTGTTATATAGAGAGGGACTTCTGCTATATTCATACACCTGGGAGGTGCTGAGGAGGAAATAAATTCATGCTGTTTGATCCCAATTATCTATTGTGATGCCTAAATTTCCATATAAATCTCTCAATAATAAGCCCCTGTACAGATAGTGAATAGAACCTCCAAAGAGCAAGTCTGAGCCCCTGAACCACAGCCTCAACACTGTCCTCTGAGCACACAGAAATTACAGTTTCTGCATGAAGTACCTGAACTAGATGGGTAAATGATGCAGTAAGAGCACTTCCCTACTCCGCTTAGAACTGGGATTTCAAGGTGGTCTGTTGAATTACTGGGGAAAAAAGATTCGGCAGCGCACTCAGTAACACATAGCGCTTGGGACACAGACACATCTGTAAGCCCACCGGAACCAATTTTTTCTTTCACTGCAAGCACTTCTGGAACTAATATTTCTTTATACAACTTCTTCCATTTCCTTCTCCTCTCTATCGAGGTTTAAGGACATCCCAGAAAAAAATCATTTATTCTATTCCACATATTCATTTGTCTTGATCCTTCAAAGGATAAAACAAAGTAAGATAATTAAAACCTAAATTCAACACACAGAAGAAACCCAACCACGTACTCAAAAGCAATAGAAGTGTCAGAGAAATTGGACTTTGTTTTCCAAGGAGGTAATTTGAGCCAATCTAACACTCCTTTTCCCTTCTTTTTCAAGCTAGCAAATTGTGTTAACAAATCACGGTAATACAAGCAGGTATCTTAAATGACTATGGCTGTGTGATTAAAGACTTGTACCATTAGAAACCATGAACAAGATATGAAAAAATCTGGATGGTTTGGATCTTCTTTTGTCATTTTACAGTGCTACCTGGACACCTGTCTGCAAACAGTGTATCCAACAAAATCAGTACTACTGCTACTGACATTAAGTATACAATGAACTGTCTTTCACTAAATTTTACACTGACCCTTCATACTCTCTGTGCAGGACAGATGACGAAGAGCTACTGCAGAGAGTGCTGTTAAGAGTTACTTCATTCCAAAACCAATTATAATTCTTCCAATGTTTCTGAATACACAATTAACATAGGAAATTATTCTGCTTGAGTTCTGGGTGTGGTCTAAACAGAGAATGATATCCAGGGCCCTCTTTCTTATGTTGTCATTTAGTCTTTTATTTTTCTATTCCCAACTCTGATACGTACAAGTTAATAGAAGACAGTAGCAGATAAACAGAGAAAATTTGTATATTGGAAATTTATTGCTCACTTATACCTAGAACTTAATCTGAACTGCACTAATTTTCAGCACTCAAGCGGGTAGATGTTTTAACCAACACCAAAAAAAAAACAAAACAAAAAAAAAACAACAAAAAATTGGCACAATGTCACCATTTTTTTTAAAACCTGGTTTTGCTTCCACAAAGTGCAAAGACCAAGTCAACCATTAACATTCCTCTCTAGAAAACAATTTTGTGCCTATTCAGTACTCTATGTCTGTCACATCATTCCAAAGACTATCAAGTCAAACTTACAGGCATAAGTGATCTCCTTTTTAGAGCGTAACATGTATTGGAATGACACTTGAAGCTGGGTTTGTTTGTTTGTTTTTAAAAAAGTTGAATAGCAAATTCCTAAACCCAGTGGTTTACCACAAAACCTCTGATAAGAATGGCACATGCAGTCACTACATAGTATATGTACTCTCAGAACAAAATGTTTCAAACAAATGCTGGTAGGCTCATAGTTGGAAGATTGATGAGCAAACAATAGTCTTTTCTAGGTAAGTTAATTTGCATGCACTTCACCATTTCCATAAAGACACAGATATTTAATTATACATAAAATTATTTTAAAATTCCTTTTTCAGGTTATACTGATTTTTCAGCTGATTATTTTGAAATAATATACAAACAGCACATAGTATCAGGTTTTGCCCTCACATAACATCTTTTACTTGACTCCTAGTGTTCCTGTTATGTTTGTGAAAAACACTAAGTGAATGTCCTTTGGAAAAAAACAGGTAAGTATCATAGAGTACTGCGTGAGTTTTATTGAACAATAAGTCGTGGAGTGGCAGGTCCAATCTCACTCTACAAATGAGCAAAACTGGGGATATATGCAATCCAGCATTTAATCTCATTCTATATGTAGACTTGTTTCATATCTCTGAAATGACTATCAAATTGTTTTGTAACACACATTTGTTCTCTTAGTTTAAAAACCAGTATTTTTAAACTTAGTAGCTGAAAACTATTAAGGAAAATGCCATATGGAACACCTGCTGTGCATAAGTTATAAAAGACAATATGAAAATGGGCTTTGTGACACATTCTACCTGTAATCAGTCTAGAGTCTTAATCTTAGGAATCCTTCCATTTGTAGAACCTGTGAGAAAAGCAGTGGATGTATGAAAAACAATCATGAAACTCTTTCCACATGTATGAACAAATATGGTTTTAGAAGTTCAAACTAATGGCTCTCTTATTTAGATATCCTATCTGCTGACACAGTCAACACTCTCAAGTTTCTGCTTCCCTCCTCCCTTTTTACCCATGCAGTAGCTGGGAAGCAATGCCATTACACCTGGGGGGGGACAATGCAGCGGGAAGGAAGAGAGGAAAAGAATTTTCACTAGATTCCCTCAGGAGATCATTTTATATCCATGGATAAGAGATCAGATTAACAAAACAGGTTTAGCATACCCAGCAACAACAATATAGGGTGATGTTCTTTCACCGCCCTTTGAGTAAACACCACGATCAATGTAGACTGTATATTCTTGATAGCTGCATAGGCCACCCAACTGTTGCATTACTGTTCTCAGATCCTGGCACACCAGCCGACTGTCTCTAGAGCAGCAGTGATCCCTACAAAGGGATGCAAGACGGATCGGAGTACTGTTTCAGTAGCCCAGAACAGACAGCTCCCAAGGTTGACATAAGCAATTGCGTAACTGGTCAAAATGCCCCTGGGTTTGCCATGGTTAATTATAGCCACAGGAAAAACTACTCTGATGCTATTACTACTAGCAACTCCTAAAAGGTCATCTGTTCCTATTGTTCGTGATTGCCTGGTTCTTTACTTAACATTCTTCACTCTCCAGGCTTTTGTGTTTTTAATGCTTCTGCACCACATGGCATAATTTTGTCTTTAGAATGATTTTATGGTTGAGAAGTGGCAAAAAATCAAGAATCAGCTACTTCAGAGCAACACTGTTGGAGGAGATTTTTCAAAAAGTATTAAGACTTTGAGGACATTTCTCGACTTCTAGTTTAGCTGAGATGTTAGCACATTTTTTCTGCCAACTCATACCAACAGCTTTCAACACTAGTTGAAGAGTCGAAAGAGCTGTTATTATTCATTTCTTCCAGAAAAAGGTTACTTGTGAATTCATCAGAACAATTTAGCAGCCCTGTAGAACACAGATAACAGAGAACAGGCAAGATGGGTAGGCTTGAAACTCTACTAAGGGGGAAAAGACCCTATAGTAGGGTTCAACAGGAATTTTACTTTGCGTCCTTACCTCAATAATATAATCGGGGTGGGGGAGGGGAGAGACAAAAAGGGAACAAAAAATGGTAAAAGAAACCTTTCCCTTCCATTCAGTCATAACTGGTCTTCTTGAACCTGCAAACCTTCAGTAACCTGCATATTTGAATCTCAGTTCCCACAAACACAATGGAAGAAATTGACATTATACAAAAGGCACTCAATTCTTTCGCAATTAAGAAGGAGGCAAATTCCAGTTACCAACATCTAACTCTTTTGAGTAGAGCATTTGAACTTTCTGGAGATAACAATGTTTCACCCATGAAGTTGTGACAGTACAAAAAACCTTATAAACTCAGACCAAGATTTGGCAGCACTTAAGTGCCACATCATCTTCCAGTAGAGCCTGGCATAGGAAAAATGTGACTGGTTTTACCAGTTATGGCAGTTTACTACTCAAAAGATGATCTCTGTGGCTTCACACTAAATTCCTTCTTTAGTGGTATTAACACACAAATTATTAAGTTACTCAGTGTAAACCAATAGCCTATCCTATTCTAATAGCAGTATATAAAAAAAATTAAAATGTCTAAATGAGGTGTTCCTGGACTTCATGCTAAGTACCACTAAGAACTGCAACTCCTAGACCAGTGCCAGGTAGACAGCACTGGCAAGTGGCACTTCCACTCACTCCTCAGGAAGACCGGATAGACAAAGTGGGAAAAGAATGGATTACCAGAGAAAATAGATGAAAGAACACAATCAAATGCAGCCAGCACAGAAGACTCCAAAACCCAGCACACCATTTTTCTCTACCCAACAATTTTGAAAAGTGATCAAACACAGTTTTTCCCTTGCAACAACAGCCTTGCTACAGCAAAACATGAGACCAGTTTATTTCCAAGAAGTCTGCTCTGGAACAAGAGCCACAGCTGCTTTCTGACCCAAATTAAACATAATCCATCCGCAAACAGAAAGAAAGAGGATAACAGAAAGAAACGTGGGGAAACAAGCAAACAAAACAAAATAAATGCAAAAAAAAAGGCAAACAAAAACTAACAAAAAAACACAAAGAAGAAACCCCAAACAAACAAACAAAAAAAAAACAAACATAAAACCAACAAACAGGTGCTTCCTGGAAATAAAAGGTCACCTTGGTTTAAAGCGAGGCTTGCAGGCGGGGACAAAATATTACAAACAACAAAACAGAAGAACAACTTAATACCAAGCTTCCAAAATATCTACACAATATAACTTCAGGGTAGAAGGTTAAAGGATGTACCCTCAAGATTAACCGATTCAGTTTCACATTTACACATTTGAGCTAAAGTAAACCTAAATTACTATTTTTAGAGGGTCCATGCAGGACCTTGAAGCTATCAGCACTAAGTAAAACAGCATGGAAAAAGAGACTTATTTACATTTGGTACTGAGCATATACAAGGTGATACCAATAATTAGGAGAACACAGTGCCCTTCATCCTTTTCTGTTACTAAACACTGACCTGATGTTTCAAGCAATTTTTGATATTTTTTCTTCTAAACAACTACAGGAAATAAATAACATTCATGCACCAGGTAGACGAATGCAGAACAAATCCGATTACTAAAATCAACCTTTTCAAAAAAAATATAACCTTTAAATGGGAAGTTTGGGGGGTTTTAACACCCATTCCATCAGCTACTAACGCCTCGGCGCCTGCGTTGGTAACTGACATGACATTACCACAGGCACCCTGCCGCCCCTCTCATCGGCCGGCCCGAAGCCCTCAGGTACAAACGAGGGCCGCGCCCTGACGAGCGGCACCCGCCGCAGCCGGACAACCTGCGCCTCAGCCTGGAGCCGAGGCGGAAACCGCTGAGGAGAAGCGGCCGTTTTCCTCCACAGCCTCCCCGCTTCCAGCAGGCACGGCGCCAGAGAGGATGTATGGGAGGCAGAAACGGATAAATGCAATAATCATGGCGAGATAACCGCACGGCGGGGGGGGCGCAAGGCTAAAAAGAGGGGCAGATGCCATCTTGTGCATCGGAAATTTCAGCCCTGGACATGGCCAGCTCCGGCTACACCCATCGCCGAGCCCTAACGGGCACCAGCGCCTCAGGCCCGACCGCCGCACCGCCTCCGTCCGCCCAAGAGACGGGCGCGCAGTCCGCGGGGGAGGCGGCGCCCACCCAGGGCTGCCCGATACCGGCCGCAGCAGGTGGTGGCGGAGCCCGTCTTCCCCGCCAGGATGCGGTACGGAGTCCAGCGATCCCCCTTCGTACACTCACCTTGCCCGCTGCGAACGGGAGGGCAGGGCCGAGCTGGAGGCACCGTCACCACCCCGCCAGGTGTTCCGGCGCCGCCGGCGTCACAGCGCCGAACGCAGCCGCCTCTGCCAGCCC